>KZ872095.1:12874-24182 GCA_003456935.1 Machilis hrabei
TAAGGGAAATCAGCTGTAAATCTAATGCGTATTTTTGGTCATTCTTTCCGAGGTCGATTCGAGATTGGAACCGTTTAGGACGTGAATAATAACTTGCACTCCCTGCCAAGTACCTTACCGGTTGATTGCAGGGTATGATGGAGATGTAGATGTAGATGTAGATGTAGATGTAAATTGCTTATGTACATGAATGTATTGGTAATACTGTTTTAACCAAGTAATTATCCAATTAAACAGAAATCCAATCCAGATCAAAAGCTTCAACATAAATCTTAACGTTTAAATAATTTAGTCTGTATTTACAATTATGGTAGCTTATTGCATTTTCAGAAGTTCAGTTGAAAGCTCCACCATTCAACTTATCTAAATTGGTTCTATGGCAATAAACATGTTGACAATGTTTAAGGTGTATTGTTTGATAGAGTGAGATTATGGTATGAAATCGTCATATAGTATAGGATTTTGTGAACATTAAATTAGTTTACCCTGCGTAATTGATTAATGTGCTGTTAAAACTACATTATAAAAACATAATTGCATTTAAACATATTGTGATGCATTTTTATTTGCGTGGGCTCAAAAAGTTTCAGGCCTCATAGTGTGTGAGCTGGGCGTACAAAACAGTCCTGCTCTTTGTAGCCTGAATACATATACAGTACCAGCATCGATTCTGTCATATCCAAACAAAGCGTAGCGCGAAATTTCGTTTCACTTAAAACGCAAATTTTCTTTCACTTACCAAGCTACGAAAAATTAAATTCGCTATTACGTCTTTCAGGCTTCGCCTGAAAGACGTAGCGAATTTTATTTTTCGTAGCTTGGTANTTCACTTACCAAGCTACGAAAAATTAAATTCGCTATTACGTCTTTCAGGCTTCGCCTGAAAGACGTAGCGAATTTTATTTTTCGTAGCTTGGTAAGTGAAATAAAATTTGCGTTTTAAGCGAAAAGAAATTTCGCGCTACGCTTCGTTTGGAGATGACAGAATCGATGCTGGTACTGTAAGTTAGGTTTAGCATTGATAAAACAATGTGCCGCTATTCTTTTAGAAGTTTATTTCAGGGGAAAAAACATTACGATAGGCATATACAATGTGATTACGAAAGGTTAGGCTAAATTTTGGGTGCTAATACCTCTGGCTAAAAGGATGAAAATCATACAAATGAACTTGGATCCGAAAATGCATCACTAGCGAATTCTTCTACTCTGCTGAGGAATTGCTTCCTCGTACAACAGAACATAACACAAAGTAAAACTGAATTTCCCTGAATGAAAGAATGCACATTACATTGCATCTAACGTAAAAAAAAGATTTTGTCACACACAGCTGTGAAATACAGAAAGACTTGCTGAAATATTTTGCACAGTTCCTCGTCCTTTCATTTTACAGAAAGTGTTCAAAGTGTCATCCATCGTGTCCTCAATTTATTTTTTAATAGCCAGCGTCTAATCTGCGGGAGGATACTTTGAGCTCTTCTGATAGAATGAAAATCCCTGGACATCTAAAAAAAACATTGCAGTAGGAATTTCGGTGTTTTTCAATGATCTTATGTTTATATTTCCATGGTAGGAGCTATTTAAGTTCCCTTATTCGTTAGATGCAATTTAATGTACATTCATTACATGAAACACAATTCCGTAATAAAGTGACTTTGTGTTCTGTCGTACGAGAAGCTGCTTATCAATAACGTGGTATAACCCAGTAATTATGAATTTGCTAACCCATATTCATATACATAATTTTCATTCTTTTCACTATAGGCATTTCCACGACAAAAGGCATTTCCAACCGAAATTTTGTCTCACCTTTCGGAATCACAGTGTTTATAAACTTACAAACAGGTGATCTCTTAAGTACACGATTTTAATGTAATATTGATCGGAAGTAAAAGGCGCAAGAATGAAAACCAAACATATTTCGGTAATGCGCAATTATCATGTTTGAATAATTCTTCTTCAGTTTCCAAGTCTTGTCAATAATGGTACTAAACTCGTATCCAGAAAANCAGATGCTCAAGTTTACAAAAAGATTTCGTTTAATAATAGTTTGAATTTAATTTGTTGACAATAAGGCAAAGGACGTTTTACCTTGCGTTAGATAGCGAACCACGAACTATATGCCAATCTTCAAGTGGCGCAAGGTGTTGAATGAGGCTGGCTATATTTGTAAATGCAAAATAAAAGTAAAAAAACTAGTCAGAAGAGTCACGGAGAATAAATGACGCTTGGGTGGTGTTAGTCCATAAAACAATAACATGAACAATTACCTGCCCGATTATTAAACATATAACATTCAACAGTACCAACCCATTTGCTAATTCTTTAAAAATGTTCAATATCTAAATAATTATATGTTGTTGCTAAACGGAACACACCAACACAAATGAGATCGCCACATATTTTCTAATTCACTGTGCCAAAAGCTGAAGATGTTGCTACACCACCTAAACCACTTAACCTTAAAGCACTTAATTTCTTGAATGTAAGAAGAATTACAATTTATGTCCCACAAATGCCTATCAATGTGTTCAAACATTTTAAAAAGACAGGAGCTGTTTCTTACAAATTTTAGTATTGATCTGTACCAAACAAGTCAATGTACATATGTAAAAATTAATATTGACCTTCTTAATAATAGTGTTAAAGTGTGTCATGTAATATATAAAAATATGTTTCAGTTCCTGTTAATAGTACTTATTTAACAGTATTCAATTAAAATAATCTACATTGCATTCAATGATTATCCATTCATGTTAATTTTACATTATGCAACGCTCTGTTACGTAGTTATAACTACCATGGCAATATACTCTTAAAAAGAGGACATTATGGAAAATAAAACTAGTATATCATAACTCCAATTGTGAACAATGGAGTACTTTTGTTACATAACAAATCCTATGTTGTATTCTCTATGTGTATTAATTGTTTGGTGTTGAGATGGTTTAAATGTAAAAGAGCATAATTCTGCGCCAAACAAGGGTTAGGCTAAGATACATAATGTGATAAAAATTGGTATAAACCTATTTATGTTGGATTTTTACAACTCTAATATTATCATTTATAAGTTTTGAAAAAAAAAATCGTATTTTATGTTAATGTTTTCTTCATTTGTCTGTGTTTTACTACGCGTTTGCCTATTTAATTAGATATATACTCTATATATTTTCTAAAGCCTTTGTTATATCCTTGGAATAATTACCTCATTGTTTGTCTGAAAGACTGACATTTGTGTGGGGAAAGGAGAGAACAATATAATATAACAGTGTGATTGAGAAGTGGTACTCCTTACTTCCAGGTTGGAGCTCAGACATTTCCTTCACGTTTCAATTATCTATTGTGTCTATAGTAACACGAACCATGGATGGGAACCAGGCTGTCCTTAAGTTCATGTCGATTCTATTACAAGGTTATATACTTAGGTGCAAAAAGTTAAATCTCAAAAGTTATCCTTCGGGTATGTTATTAATTTTGTACACAAATAAAACTATTACAAACTGTTCATCATTACATATGAAAGTATTTCCATTAACCATTAAGCAAGTAACTGATAAGTTGTCTTACAAACCACTCAGCATGATACTATTGTCTTGAAACTTAAAAAAATTGCTAAACCCTGTTTAACATGTGTTATTCCTTTTTTTGTTTTTCATCAAATTCGTGTGATGTAATCATATTATTTTATTGATCTACCATAGAACTTCGCAACTTTCCTTGTCAGCTTCAGTAATTAAAATGCTTCAATATCAGACATCGATCAAGCAACAGATTTAGCTCGAAGTGTTGTAAAACAAGAGATTGAAACATCGAGTTCATTAAAAACTCAATCTGGCTTTCTTCTCGGAGAATTAATATACTGTATATATATATTAGAATTAGCATTACACTGCCATGCGGGAATTCTTATGTGGGTTTAAAGAGCTCATTATATGTTGTATGGTATTCAATACTTGTACGCGTATTACTTATAATTTCTGGAGGGAGTGTAATAGTATTTTTATATATACTGTACCACTGGCTTTGCAGTAGCTTTTATTATTTTCATTTTTTTAAGAACTGAAACCTTTGTCTCAGCGTGACGTTTCTGACATGACTGCCAATAATTCTTAGAAGCATTATTAAAAAAAAAACAATTATGTTCAGCTAGAACGATTTCATGTAAATTATGATGACCGTGACCCAGTATTATATTGTTCTTAAATTGTTTTAACTACGAATTGCTATGGTTGTATATATAATCATATGGGAAATTATGTTTTTTTTTATAAAGGCCCACAGGTTCGTTTACGTTTTATGTGTGCTTAAAAATAAAACAAAGAATGACACACCTTTTTAGTTTTATAATATACAGGGTGAAGAGAAACTTCGTGAAAAAAAAATCGTGGTGGGCATCGGAGACACGAAGGGAGTTGAAAATGTCTAATGAACATATGGCCTAAGAGGTACCGTTTTAGAGGTACCCTTTTTTTTATAGTGAATCAGAGTCGAACACGCGTATGTGCTCTGACCAACAAACAGCCTCATAACGTGTACACTTTCGCGCGTTTGACTTTGATTGTCTATCAAAAAAGGGTTAATTACTCTAAAATGGTGCCTCCTATGCCATACATTCGTTAGACATTTTCAACTCGCTTCTTATCTCCGACCCCACTATGATTTTTTTCACGAAGTTTATCTTCACCCTGTATACAAATAGTGTACTCAAAACTTTGTTTCATCTGAAGCTAAACAGAAGTTTTGGTGTTGTATAGCTACATACAACGGAGTGACTTGAAAATGAATTCAGTCTTTGGAAACATCATTTTAGTAAAAACGTGATCCTACGTTAAAAAAAATAAATTTCCTTATGCCAGCTAATAGGTGCGTATATTTTTTCACAATAAATTGATGTATATGTTTTTAAATAACAAATAATTTGTCCTTAGAAGACCAGATACGTACATATAAAGTATTTTTAAATTACTAATCTATATACAGGGTAATTCAAAATAATTCGTCCGATTTTAAATGAGCATAATTCCGCACCAAATTACCGTGGATTTACTTGGCATATACCAAATTAAAGAGGAAATTTCCGATTTTTAGAAGATAACCACGAGATGGCTCCACTATCACTGTGGCTCCGCGACAGACATCTGTGAGAATATGGTGACCGCAAAGAAGAAGACCTTTTGTGTGCTGCAGTTTTCAATGTGTGAATCGGTAGTCACAGAGTACTGTGAGTTTCGTCAACGATACGGAATTGATGACACATATTGAATTACCCAATTTGATTTCATCGGTGCATCATCCAACATTAGGTTTATGTTTTGCGTTACTGTAATGTCAACAATCAACCACATGGATTTTAATGTAAATCGCAAAATTGGAATATGTAATGACTACAATTGAAGTGTTGATATTTCTAGCAAGACATTTTTGTTCTGGTGTTATTACACTGCTACTGTCAAAATACGGGCAGCTAATTTGTATGTGACAAGTGATGGCGGTACGCTTGTATGTGTTGTACTTTCTCTTTTACTTTGTCCTCGTGTATTTTAATTCGGTTTTTATTATTTTGTGTTGTTATATATATTACGGTCATTTGATAAGTCCGTGTAAAAATAATGAAACCGATTTTTGTAAAGTTTTTTTTTATTTTGACGCTAATTTCTTCCCTGCAAGACATTTGTTAATATTTGGGAACAAGTAGTAGTCCGAGGGGGCCAAATCTGGAGAATACGGAGGGTGGTGAACAATTACGTAGCATAATTCTAACAGTTTTACCAACGCAATCGCAGATGAATGAGCCGGAGCATTGTCATGATGAAAATAACCATTTCTTTCGCTAAATGACGTATTTTTATCTTAAAGTCACTATTGAAACGATCCAGTAAGGATGCATAGTACTCTCTAGTGATTGTTTTGNCCTTTTCTAAATAGATCATAAAGATTGTACCACGGGGGTCTCAAAAACAGTTGCCTTTCCTTTCTAGTAAAACTTTTTTCACTTTATGTTGTGTAGGTTCACCTGTTTTAACTGTTCTTTTGTTTCTGGGTGGTAGAGATGTATCCATGTTTCATCATCTGTTACGAAAAGGTGCAAAATGTATCTGAATTTCTTTGAAACAGTTCCAAATTACGCTTTGAAGTGTTCATTCGTTCATGTTTTTGATCGATTGTTAGTAAACGCGGCACCCACCATGCCGACAGCTTTCTCATATCCAAATATGCATGCAAAATATAATGTACGCCCTCTGATGAGATGCCAGAAATCGCACACACTTTCAATCTTTTATCCTGTATCACCATATCTTCAATTTTCTCATTAATGTCTTGCATAGTGACCTCAGAAGGGTCACCGGAACGTTCAGAGTAGCTTGTGATCATTCGGCCGCAACGAAAATAAGCAAACAAGTTTAAAACCATTCTAAGCGTAGGTTCAGACTCACCATAATATTTATCAAGCCTGGATTTAGTTTCTGTTTCCTTTTTGCCTATTAAAAAGTAATATCAACACTGGAACTCGTTTTTCTGCATTGTGTGAGCAACAACAAGAGTTGACCGACTAAAATGGCCTCCAATCACAGAATAAGGGTGAAGCATGAGAGTGCTGAGAGCGACAACGATGTCAGTACGGTGGCACCATTTCTTCGATTTTGCACGGACTTATCAAACGACCCTCGTAACTAAGTTTACAGGGTGTTGTTAAATATGTAGTTAAAATAAATAATATTGAGGGCACTTAATAAACAGCTACTGTACATACTAAAGTATGAATACTTATAACATCAATTAATTTATTTAATTCAAACTTTAATTAGAGGTTTAGTTGCATGCACCCAACTGTGGAAATATTCACATCGGTGTCAGCTCATTTTGTGTAGNTCAAGTATAATTAGTACGCCTTCCTTTGGGGAACACATTACACTATACAATATTTATACAAAACTCTAATAAATTGTAATTGTTCTTTAAACTCATACTGCACATTGCCTATAAATATATAAAAGAACATTGAGGTCCTGACAAATATATAATTTAAACTGAATGTATTCAAATATTTAATTTTACCAAAGAAAGAAAACTCAGAATAACGTCCAGGTCAAAATTTAAAAAAAAAATGTTCCCCTCCTATGGACAACACATAGTTGAATTAAATCGCACAGGTGAAATGTAAAGTGTCTATAATGTTTTTAAAAAACTCCGAAATAAACTAAAATATATAATAACCTACATACATTCATCTACTAATATTTGTTTGTTTGTTTGGGTTATGCACCGGGAAACGCCTGTTGGCATTACTTCCGGTACATACATTCATCTCAATTTACCAATATGACATAAACTACTTTTCTGTTCTTTTCACAAACAAGTATGTAAGCACGTGATTACTTACAAAAGTGAACATTTCGATAATTAATTTATATTAGCTCACACTGNGATTATAATTAAGTGCTTTTTTCCCTCTCTACGGTAAAATAAGAGAGTATACATATTCTGAAGACACAAAATTAAAATTAGTGCTCGTAGCAATATACAATACATGAACTCTAAAGAATTTATGAAACTAAAATATCAAGTACATTCATGGTGTTCATTGACACTGTGGCATACTAAAAATACCTTAAAAAAATGCGTTGGTTAGTCCATAGAATATTTTATGCTCAGTTGATTTACTTTTAATATATAGGGTGTTTAAAAAATGTGTACCAACAATTGGAAAGCGTGTTCTTTGGACCCAATAATGTTATTAAAAAATTTTTCGCAGCCCTTTCAGACTAATGGTTTAGCCATAGTTAAGCAATTAAACTGTCGAATCACGAGATGCGTTACAGAAACACCACGGCCACGCGTTAGAATTGGCGAATGACAAGTGTTAATTCTAGCGCGTGGCCGTGGTGTTTCTGTAACNCGCCTCNTGATTGGACAATTTAATTGCTTAATTATGGCTAAACCATTAGTCTGAAAGGTCTGCGAAAAAAATTAAATAACATGATTGGGTCCAAAGAACACGCTCTCCAATTTGTGGTACACATTTTTTAAACACCCTGAATATTCAAACTATAAGTTTCTAAGATTCGCTGAAACTTAAAGGCGTAGTAATGTCCATTCTCTAGAGAGAAAATATAAATAATTTTCATTGTATGAAAACGTGTTAAAGCAATAATAACTTTAAACTTTGTGCTGCTGCTTTGTCTGAAGCTCTTTGAATATATTGTATTTCTAAAGTCAAAACTTTTATATTGTTAATATAACACATTATTATGCACGCAAAATTAGTTTTATTTGTAACTTAATGTATTTCTGCATTATGGGGTATCTAACAAAATCTCCAAAATGACTAAAGATATCGACTGCAGTCAAGTGTACTAAATCCTAAAAAAAAAGTTTGTATTACCAAATTATATAATTATACAACCTCTATGCATATATAGTTTATCCATACAATTTAATTTAATTATAGATTTTAACTGTTTCTTAAAATGTGTAGATAATTGCGATGTTTCTAGTAGCATATTGACACGTGCAGAAACAGCCACCTAGTACCTTGTTGTGTCCCCTTTGAACGTCGGAATTGCCTTGATTCGTCGTGGTAATGATGAAACAAGTCCCTGAAAGCGTCCCTGAGGATAGCTTCTTGCAATAAATGCAGTTTGGCTGGTGGAGGAGAAATTGTTCAAACAGCTTATTTCGCTTCATCCCATAGGTTGTCAACGCGATTGAGATCAGGTGACCGTGGTGACCACTGAATTAATGTGAAGCCCTTGACAAGCTCCTGAAAACACTCTATGCTGATACGAGCTCTGAAGTGGGTTGTATTATCCTGTTGGAAATAGCAATCTCCTCTGGAAACGTCAGTTGCATAAAGGGGTGTACGTAAACATCAACAAGGTTTCAATATCCACTGGCAACCAGATGTCCATCTACGCGTATCACGGGTCCTAGTTTATTCTCAGCAGAACAGTCCCCACATTCTTACACTTTCGCTGTCACCCTGTATGATCGGCGTCTGACTTTTGGGTCCATGGACTGATGTTGTTCTCGCCACACTCGGGTCCTCCAGTCAGAATTTTGCAATGTAAACCTGAATTCATCTGACCATACGACCCTTTTCAACTGATTAACGGTCCATCTGAGTAATATTCTGGTGCAATTTTGTTACAAGCATAACGGGACTGCTGCCTCTAATAAAGTGGTCCTTCAATTAAAAATAATGCCTAAATACGTGTGTAATATCTTTCAGTTGATCATGTAATCTGGCTTCACTGCTATTCCCAGATTGGTTTGCTGTTTAGTGTTAAACATACCACTATGACACTTCTCCTACTGTTCACTGAATACGAGTAATATTATATTAAATTCTATTTACCATTACTTATTGTCTATAATTATGTTTATTTACTGTGGATTTGACAGCAAGGCGTTCTTATTCTTTATTTATTTACGCAGCGTCCAATTTGACCACTACTCCACTAGGTTAGTACGAGCATTTTTGTGTGGTTTCCTAGTATGTTTAGGTTTTACTATTGGATTTAAATCTACAGAATAAGATGACATTGAATCAGGACACCATAGCTGGAATAGCAGTGGAGCAAAAAATAGAGCAATAATATAAGAAATAATAAACATGACACAGTAATTGAAATCTAGTACTTAATGTTTTATGTAGCTCAAATTATATCGCTTAAGTATGTATGTAAAACGTATGCAAAATTTAAGTTCAACAACCCGAATCATTGCTGTTTGAAAATACATGTTACTTCTGTGACACCTTGTAACTCCTTATAATATGCCAAACAGTTGAAATGTTTGATAGTTAAGGTGGTTTGTCATTTGAGCAGTTATTAGTAAGTTGGAAAAGGTGTAATACATCTTCAAACAATATTTACTATAGAAACATGGTAAAGACATATTCAAAATCTGAATTTTACATTTTTATTGGACAAATAAGCAGGCAAACATTTTCAATTGTAGAACAAAAACACTTGTATGAAATGCACACTTAATATCATCTTAAAATGTTACCTAAATAGCATATTGATTGTACAGCATAGTACTCATTTTGCAGTAACTTCAGTATACTGTGAACTTTTATGAAACATTGGATGTAATACCGAAAGAAGGCAAGTGTTCCATAAATATTAACAATATTGACCATTTTTCAGTTTTAATCAAAATTAAGGAAATACTATTTCTTTAAATAATCATTGCTACTGCCTTTAAATCATCCCCCCACTCCAAAAAAAAAGTAACGAAAGAAAAAATGTTTCATGTTATTATTATATTATTTTTTTCTTGAAATTGACACACAACATTTTATATACTACGAAGAAACATATTTGTAAATCAATCAAAATATTAGGTTTGAAGCTTTAACAATTCAGAAACACACCGAACAAAAGAGAGTATATTATTTGAAAGGGAATTTATATGTACATAATTCGGATGTTGCTGACATAAACATACGGTTCATTTGACTTTTAAAAAAGTCTAGTTAACTACGTTTATTTTACTTACACCACATTACAATTCAGTAAACGCATTTACATCTTCAACACTCTTTTACACATGTACTGCAAATCAGTAACTCATCTATGTACTCTTGTGTTGTAGAGTTTTTCCACTGTATACATTTCGTAGCACTATACATATTTTTGGCATATACTTTCACTGTTTAAAAATCCACTGCTAATATGTTCACNTCAATTTTAGTTTAGGTTTTGGAGCACTCGTAATTTTTTAAAATACACTTTTCCTAGCACTTCATTTGGCACAAAAACAACAACACGTTTCGAAGAACACTGTGTTGCCACATAAACAACATTAACAAACTAAACGTTGTGGAGGTTTTCAGTGTTTTTTTTTGTAATGTATTCTCCGTTTCCAACAATTACCACGTAAATACATTTATATTACGTACACTAACTAAAATATTTTGTTTTTAGTTACTGACAGTGAACGCTTATTCATGTCTATCGAGTTCGTAGGTACAAAGTTTATTTATAAACATATTGCTATCTTAAAAAAAGATGCAATGAAAAAAGTACCAGAAGCAGCTGTAAGGTACAGTGTTGAGAATCATAGGTTTGAGCAACATTGTGTTCCCCTGTAAAAGAAAGAAAAATATTACAGTTATTGAATGTTGAAGTTGATAAATAGAGGGTGTTTAAAAATGTTTACCAAAAATTGGAGAGCATGTTCTTTGGACCCAATAATGTTATTACATTTTTTTTCATAGACCTTTCAGACTAATGGTTTAGCCATAATTAAGCAATTAAATTGTCCAATCACGAGGCGCGTTACAGAAACACCACGGCCACGCGCT
>KZ872096.1:10031-21600 GCA_003456935.1 Machilis hrabei
TCGGCCTCTAACTGTGGGAAAAGCCAGTTTTTAAGCGAACGAAGCGCACTAGTGCTATCTACCGGCAACCACGTGAAACTCGAGAACAGTGCTATTTTTCGGCAACCACGTGAAACTCGAGAATTTCCGCTTTCTAACAGTACATTGTTCGATCCCAACGGATAAAAAGCTGAATAGTTCTGATTTTTTAAAATTGGATGATTCTTTTTGAAATGCCCTGTATATTGTTAACAGCTCGTCGGAACAGGCAACACAACGCAACTGAACTGCAATGTGCGCTTCTCATNGCAACAGGATACAGAGTTGCAATGCAAACTTTCTGCAATCGCCTTCATAACGGTAGCCTTTATGCATGTATGTACCTTTAACTGCACATCATAGTACTGTAGGGATTGGGCTGTTGAACATCTTGATTGGGAGCACGCCGAGTGGAGTTCCGTTCTGTTCTCTGATGCGTTGAGATTCCGACATCAGACGAGCCCTCGTCTGGAGGGAATGTGGAACACAATATAACCCAGCTCTTGTGCAAGAAAGATCCCACTGGTGGGGTTGGACTGATGGTGTGGGCTGGAATCAGTATTGGTGGACGTACGGACCTGTACTTCATCCGAAACGGTAGTTTGACAGTATAGAGACGAGGTCNTATGACCTATTGTCATGCCATATGCTGCTGCCATTNATGATTCTCCACACAGAGCTCGGTTAGTGGACAACATGCTTCAGGAGGAGAGCATCGAGCATATGGTGTGGCCTACATGCTCACCTGACTGATATCAGATTGAACATGTCTGGGATGCATTTGGGAGACACATTGCAGGTAGGCCGGCGCCTCCCTTAACCCGTCCACAGTTCAAGATTGCTCTCATTGAGGAGTGACAATGATTCCCCCGGGATCTCGTCAATCACCTCATCAATTCCATGCCACACAGGTGTGCAGCAGGTTAACCGTTCAAGGAGACCATGTGCCTTACTAGAGGTCAGTTTTTTTTTTTGTCAACATATCAGTTTTTGTCTTGATGTATTGATATGCACATTGCCCTATAGTGTATCGCTTCATGTGACATTTGCATAAACAATCTCGGGCTTTTTCTTACCCATATTCCAGCATCTGCTACTGAATCAGGTTACAAAATTGTAATTGACTTGTAATACAATCAGTAATATAATTTCTCTGTTGCTCCCCTAATTTTTGTGAGCAGTGTATATATATTTAAAAAAATCCTCAAATTTCATTTTTATATGGGCCTATTTATATTTGGGAATATTGAATATTATAGAAATATTGTTGTAGCACACGTTTATAAAAACAACAGTTTTGGCATACAAAGTATGCAGAACTGTATCACCCAAAANATATTTTGCTACTACAAATGGGTCACCAGTAATGTTCAACCACATACTTTGAATGGCACCAAACTTCAAAATGTACATAAACTACCTATTGTATGTTTTTGTTTACTTCTTGATCCATTATCGGTATCTAATGAAAATCATTCTACATTCTTTATCACTTTCAGACGCTTCACTGAATTCATAATCATTGCATGTTCTGCCACAATGTTAACAATTTATTCATCATTCAAAACCACTGTCATTTTAGCCATATTTGATNACGTTTGAACAACAATGGAATACAATTCCTTCTCAGAGATAGTACAGAAATAAGGCACCTATATTTTGGCTTAGATTGTGTTGAGGATGGTTCTCACTCTGTTAACAAGTGGGTGGAACTACTAAAAGATCTTCAAAATTGAATACATGGCAAAATATAATCATCTTCAATATTGAATGCAGTGCCAAATCCAGGCTAATAAAGTCATCAATTGCTGGCGACTGATTTTACAGGGAAAAATATAACCAGTTAACTACCAGAAAACCGCATGAACATGATTTGGGTCTTAGGCTATGCATTAAGTGCTTTTGTTTTGTTTGTTTTCCAGTGGACAACAGATCAAGATATAATAGAAGCTATCCATAGCATTGGAGTAAACGACTTCATGGAAGTAAAGTTCTTTGAAAACAGAGCCAACGGGCAGTCAAAGGGATTTTGTGTTGTCTCTCTAGGGTCAGAACAGAGTTCTCGAATATGTTTGGATCGTCTGCCTAANAAGGAACTCCACGGTCAAAATCCCGTTGTGACGTATCCAACTAAGCAAGCATTGAATCAGGTAAGAATTCCTTGGTAACCAGTGTGTTAGAATTTATTAAGTTTTGCTTAAATGTCTGAACTACGTTCTGTTATTTGTTTTCCCACATAATTTTAGCAGATGGATGTCATCAATGAGTATCCCAATGTTTTCATAATTTTAATTGCNGTGTCTTGTCCGTGAGGATTGATTATTTAGAGAAGCAGGTATTTTGCTGGGTTCCACACTTGTCGATATACCTTTTATATATGAATTTCCTCTCATTGTGGTGTGTTTCAGTCTGACTAAATAATGTTCATTGTATCACACTCACTGTCGATTACAGTGTTGTAACGATACCAGTATTGAAAATGTGTATTAAGAAAAATTGGTGTATCGGGGAATATTATGATATTTCAGTGTATCAGGGATTATGTCAGTAATTGACACAAATAACATTTCTATGTAGAATATTTTTAGAATTGATAAATTTAAACCAGAAGTATGAAGGTTAGGTAAAGAGAAAGTTTAGTGCCCAATTTATTAAATTACATATGCCTTTTGTGAAATCAAGACAGTGACCTCTACCCTTGTACATTTGTAAAATACAACCAGCAATGGTGCCTAGTGATTGTATACACCAGGTGGTTATGAAACATAAAACTGCCCAATGAGAATGTACGAACTGAAAGCCACTTAAAACTTTCACCCTATCAGAGAGTATTCCAGGAATTAGTTCCCTTTGTTCAACCACCTCTTCATCTGTGGACTTAAACATTTTTGATCAACTAGCTCACAACAGAACATTACTCTATGAGTCTATGGTGATAACTTCACCTTGTCGTACAAATTACCTTACGATCTATGAAAAAAAAAATAAAAAAGATATACAAATACAGCACAGCACACACCAACTGGTGAGAATATCAAGCAGAAATGATTTTTCACTTCCACGACCCAATGCACACNATGTCCTTGATACTTCGCTTCCAAATCCCACTTTATTTTCTAAACTCCACTGCTGCATATAGGCTCTCCTTGTGCTATAATCTAATGCATCAAAACCCCTATCACCCTAGTTCCGCATAGTAGTTTTACCATGAAGTTAATGTGAAACCTGATTGTAGACGTAACTAATTAGGCCTCGATCTTTCTGNGAGGTCAACAAATCACACCACTCATTTACCCAGTGATGTTTTATGTGCTCCATTTTAGTTGCAAATCAAATCGCACCACAATTGGTCATTAGGTAATTGAAGAGTATTTATATTTGATACAGAAAATTAAGTTTCTATCCACTGATGCTACCAGCAAAACATTCGGAAAGGTCTCGGCTGCCGTCTTTTGACAATCTGAAGAACCCACTGCTACACTGTTTCTGCACTTCAAAATACCAAGTTACAGTTCTTTACACTACACATAATTACATCCTTAAATCTACACTTTACATAATAAAACCATTATACAATAATTCACAGTGGTACAAAATGCCTACTCTTTGATTCTAAAAGTTCAGCATTTGTTTGATATATCTGTTACACTGTGCTTGAAGAGCTTCAAAATGTTATAGGTAGAAAGTCCTTGTAAGGAGACAGTTGAGAACCTTGCATATTTCTTTACCAATTTCTTCACTGCCTAGCTTTAATTTTTTTCTTTATTGCATCTTTGTTGTATTGCAGAGCTATATGTATGGTTTTAATTACATTCACTTTAAGTTTCAGTTAGACGAAAAGAATACGAGTCTCGTGTATTTTTATACATTAACATGTCTCATCCTGTAATGTGTACCAGTAATAATTAGTTGGGTTGATATCGCAAACTACTACGTACATTGACTCTTTATTATTTTGTTTTTGCAGTGTTATTCACTTATAATATACTGTTAATAAAAAGTAAGAATCAAAAAAGAATAAATTTTGGTATTGTTAAAAGTACCTTACTGATGAAAATGTTCTGGAGCAGTATTTTTTTAATGTATTTTTCTAACCCTAAAAAACAAAAACAAAATTTATTAACTTGTGAGAGTTTTTATTATGATTTCCCTCAGCTGCAAAGGTAAAAAGAAGTTTCCATTATTATGGCGAGAGTTATTCTTACACTGTTCTTTTATAAATATAAAGGAAAAAGGAATTGCCATTTGAATTGTAAAATAAACATTGACTTTTGCAGTAAATATTTTAATTACATATATAAATTTTTTAATTTGTATCTGTATTGAAATACTGATTTGTAGCTATAAGCCATTGCAAATAATAATTGCTGTATACAACAGAAATAATTGCCAGATGCCAGTACATATTTGACATACAAGAATGGGAAAATTTGTAATTTTATTTTTTTTTTCAAAAAAGGCATGGAAAGCGCGTGCAAATTAGGTATATGCTTCATTTTTTTTTATACGGAAAGTGTACTGGTTTTTGGTGCTGATGTGATTTTTAAATTTCCAGTTCGAAGCACAGTCTAAAACACGACCAGCACCACAGCAAAATCAAGGTCGAGGAGGACCAATNCCCAAAATGATGATGATGGGCCCACCTCCACAAGGTCTACGGGGTCGAGGAATGCCTCCTCCTGGAATGGGGCCTCCTCCAGGTCAGAGACCTCCACCACCAATTCCAGGTCCACCTGGACATCCTCCACCACAACAGGGACCACCACCTCCAGGATATCCCCATGGTCTGTTATATCATTTTACATTGCATATCTGTGTCTAGATTAAAATTTTGTTTTTTCAATAGTTGCATAACATTAAAAATGACCTGCTCTAGATGTTCCATTTCATTTTTTAATGCCCTTTTATACAAAACTAAGTATTTGTGTACGTAATGCAGTGCAATGAAATTTTGCTATTCTTTGGAGTCGACACTTTCTTAGCAGGTTACAGCCATTATCCCAGGTTATATTGGTAGTATATGTGAATTATTTTTAATCTTATTTAGTTTCTAAATTGATTTTAGTTCAGAGTCAAGTTACCTTATTTTAACAAATCAGGACAATGAAAACTGTATTTTTTTATATTAACACAACATTTCTTTAGGTTTCCACTCGTACAGACACAGTGACATTGTAGTGAACTTGATAGTGGTTCTTATTGTAATTTATTTCAAATGTACATTAAATGCCTTCAGTAGTATAACAGGTGGCTAATCATATAGCAAATGGGTGCCACAGTACTGGAGGCAGTATTTGATAGAGCCATACTTGTATATCACAAAGATAGTATTTTTTGTCGCTTCTAATTGCTGTTATTGGTTCCAGTTATATACTAAAAGAAATACATTATTAATTGTGTTAGTGTCCACTATTATAAAAACATCCTGAGAAGGTTAACGAGATAATTAGTTTGTTTCATCCCTTTGATTCATGATTAGTGATTATAAGGTATATTATCTTTGCAAAAATAAGCGAGCCACACCACAGGCTCGCGAGTCTCGACACCCTGTAATATAACATGACATTTGATTAATAACTTTGCTTATATTTACATGATTAGGCTTATATGTGTGTCTGCAGGGTAGATGGGTAAAAATATCGGAGAGATCGAGTGTGTAAACCCATTTTGTCAAGTACGTGTTCTGACATTTTTTTCCTAATTTCCCTGTAATTTTTGTCTGCTTTAAAGTTAATTGATTTTTATTTTCAACTAACATGTAAGTTTAAATCAATTCAAGAAATTTCAAGAAGGGCATCATACAACCTAAAATAGTGTATGTATATATATATACACTCAGTGTTCTTTGTATTATAACCATCTACTCAAGATCATGATAGCCATTCTTTTAATCGGCATAGCATCGACTCCACCAGATGTTTGTACATTGATAAGCTTAATGGCATGAGGCATTGTCGTCTTTCAAGTCACCATCTTCCTATGGGTAGAAGTACAACATTGTGGGGTGTACATGGTAACTAACAGCTTGATACAGCAGTTGACATTGAAATGTTCAGTACACACCAGTGGTCTCAGGTAATCATGCCCCATACCACACATCTGCCACCACTGGCCTGGACATTTGNTATTATACAGGATGAGTCCATAGTCTCATGCCGTTGACACCAAACATGGACACGACCATGTAACACAAAAAAGTGATTTGTAGAACAAGTACACCTTCTTCCAGTCTGTATGCTGTTAACACCAGTCTAGTTGATTGTGTTGATGGATTCTTGCCAACAGAGGGTGTCTTATGGGGCATCTGCTCTTGTAGCCTATCCTTGCAAGAGTGTCGCACATAGTCATGTGGGATATCATTTTTGGTTACTCCACATAACTGATAACACTGACACCTAGTGGAGTCAAAGCCACTTCGAGTAAAGGTGGTGCTTGTAGTGAAAGGAGGACGTTCTATAGGCGACATATCCTCCAGTGTTAAGCATGAAAAAAAAAACACTAATCTGATGGTGAAACTTGAGATCTGGCATTTCTGTATATATATATTTTTATTATTTAAAGAAAAATGTTGTCTTTCATATAACAAAAATTATTTTTCATGTTTTTTTCTTTCATATGATAGTAAAAAAAAATGCTTTTTTAAAACATGTACTATGCTGATTTCTCCACGTCTGAAGTTGTCAGTATTCTCCCCTCCCCCCTGAAGGAAATGGGCATATGTTTGTCATCTAAGATATAGCATAACATACAAGCCCATTTTTATCAAAATAAAAGTGGTATGCTTGTTTCACAGCATAACTTTTTCTTTTGATAGTTTTATACTTCTGTTGGCAAATTAAAGTGTGTTTCCGAGCGATCTATTTTAGTTGTCTTAATTATTATTAAAATTCAAAAACATGCATACAAGTTAACAAGAAATTAAATAACATGAAATAAAAATACCGCATTGACTAGTTTTGGGGGCCGAACCTCCTGTTGTTCAGAATCTACATGGAAGTTTTGAAAGGTGAAAATGTCGGTTATGTTGCCACTGATTGATTCAAAATAAATTATTACAACATAATTTTACTCAGGATAACAATTTGAAGGTATATTACATTCAGAAATATTCACAAATCCTTGGTGGCTTCAAAGTGTAAACAACTCAAGTGAGCAGTACCAAAATGTTGAGCACAGAAAATAGAAAGAGTGGATGTTTTATGAAGATAAAGGAGGCTAATAGAATATTGAATGTAGTCATGAAGCATTATATCTATTTCTCTAGTAATAATGGATAACCTTATCACACTATTTATTTGCAGGGCCACTCTTCTTGATGCCCTACTGGGTCAATGTGAAGCCTAAATATGGCACTATTAATTAGGCTGATTACCTGTTGGAGAAGCCAACTATGGCCCTATAGGGAAAAAGTTACTAAAATTTTATCAAAAGCACTTCTGAACACACTAAAACAATGGGCCCCACAAAATTTAAAGCTAAAGAGCACCATATGATATTTAAAACACCATACCAAGGAATCAAATGACGTACCTGTAGTCCACCCTGTTGAACCAAGCAATAAGTAAAGTAAATTGGTGTTAGGTTGTTTAGTGAACCACCAAACATACACAGACACAGCTCAGTTGAGATAGAACGACGAAAAACTTAACCTCAGGTAACATTACTCAATAAACCCTCATTAAGCCGTAAATTAGCAAGGACTAATATATAAAAACATGTATTGCAATTCAAATAGTAGCTGTTTGAATCGCTTCGGAATTTAAAAGTCAGTGCACTATATTTCGCAGAAGGCCTACAGAACATTTGTTCACTCNACAACAACTTTTCTGGTCTGCTGCTTGGAGATTAGTCACGGCGTGTAGCGATAAGTCAGCTGATGGAACCAAGGTCATTGGTATAATTCGAAATTCGAACACATGGCGGCGAGGTTTAGTCGAGGAAAAGGCTAGTAACTTTAACATTTGCGACGTTTCAGTAACCCTGATGTAAAACGGCCGCTGGCGAGTCTTGCCATCAATAGGAAGGAGATAATATGAGGTTTATGAAGAATTCTTCTTTTTATTCCATTATTAGTTGAGAGGAACATACATTGCGACTGTCCTCGCTGGTGTACATACACGCTCTCTTCTCGTTCTAAAGTTAGCGTCTCGGACACAAAATTTCGCGTTTGCTGGCTGCCGATTGGTAGAAAGCGTCGTTCTTCGGTTAAGCNACCCGAAGTTTTCCGAAGTTCACTACTACACTTCCCATGGAGTCCACACATAACACAGCTAGCTACTATAAATCATAAATTGAAACATTGAAGCTTGAAACTTCTCAAATTATAATGAATAGGCTTGAAACAAGTAATCTTCACAACAATAGCCCACACACTCGTAAAATTACATATATTCCGAAACCAGTGATGGCTGCCTTCTGACGTCCCCTCAACCTGTCTTCCTATGCGACTTACACACCAATACAAACAAATACAAAAACACGCGAAAGAGAGGAAATACAAAATTAAACACTATCTTAGGGCTAACAACACATATAATAGCTAANATTACCCTTAATAAAGGCAATAACAGCTCCCTAGACNTCTAAATAGCCTTAAATTCACCCCTATTACTCATTAAATGCCTGTCAAGGCTTAGTAGGTCAATAGCCTAGACAGCTGATTTGGCTTAAATAGCCTAAGAATCACATAACATTAAGGCAAAAGCGTTATTGCATGTGGCCTAATGCCACAACCTTATATCAGATAATCCTGTAATGAAAAACACTTGGTGGAACGATATAACCTACACTAAAGACTTGGCCCATGCAAAAACTCATTAGTCTATTTAATTTAACCTCTCCACTCCTTAACACAATTGTTTTCATTCTTTGATAAGTCTGAACTGTCAATTACTAAATTTGATCATGTATTCAGAGACAAAAAAAANTTGNCAAAGCTTCTCAGCACTTTCGTATGCAGCCTATACAGATGGATTAAATATGGCATACTTACAATGCAGTGTTGCCACATCAGCACTCTCTGGTAACCTGAACCCATGAAACAGTACAATTGTATATGAATTTCTCTTAAATGTATGGTAACCTTTACTTTTCTTAGTAGAAAATTAAACTACANGATTTATTTCATCAGACAATATGATTATATAGGCCAGATGTTTGTACTGATACCCTACAGATTTAAAAATAAAATGCAAAGTATGGCTTTGTCATAAGATTAATGCAAAAAATGGCTATGTTAACCAATAATATATTAAAATTTAGTACAGTAAGGTGCACTTTTCAAGAGTGCAGTGTGTTCAATGGTTGTGAAACTAGACTCAGACAAGGTGATCGCTCGCATCATCCAAATTGCCCAAACTATTTTACGTAACAACTGTAGACATTATNTTTTTCTTTATCTTTTATGTTGTTTAGTATTCCATACATTATATACAAGCTCTGTAGTAGCAAAGTATTAGTTAGCTTTTTCCCTGTAAACAATGAACCATGACCTTAATAAAGAATATAATTCACAATGCAGAACTGGTGCTACTTTTCGTGCATATTGTAATTATGTATGCTTTGTATTTTTTAGGACCACCAAGGCCTGGGCCTCCTCCAGGACCCCCACCACCAGGCCCTGGACAACAAAGGCCTCCTCCTGGAATGGTAAGTTTAATCTTTTATTTAGGGTGTATATTGGGTTATTATAGAGCTTTGTTTGGGATATTTTTACATTATTTTAGCTTCCTTCTCACAAACTTGCATTATTTTCATAGCTATTGTTATAAATTGTCATCAGTTTTGTTTTCCAAAANTCTGTAATTTCTTTTTAATTTTGGAAGTATTTTTTCCAAGAACTTACCAATATGTGGTTATAGAAACATAGTTTGTGTAGGCGATTAGTTACTTGTTTACTGTGTGTTGGGAGTGAGATTTTCTTGATTTAGTCTTTAGCATTTCACATGAATGTACAAAGTGTTGCATAAGTCATAGTGATGGCATGTCCACGTTTGCAGCATGATAGTTTTCTTCGCCTTTATATAATTAAATAGAACAAAATTCTGTTTGTTTGTATCTCATTGTTCATATGTGGCGGCGTTATTAATCTTTTTGTGATTCCCAAATGTACATGGATTTTTTTAGGACACTACTTGGTTTCACGTTCCACTTGTGATCGAGAACCTATTTAGCATCCTGCATATATTTGACACATATATCTTTGGAAGTGAGGATAGTTTTGACTTTTGAAAAAGGATTTGTTTTCTTTCATTCAAATAAGGAATGGAGTTTATCTGAAGGATTTAGTATTTTATGAGAATGACATCTGAAAGTAGTTTTGTTGTAACAGTTGCTCATGTTTAGAACAGTTCAGATGCTTCCCTGCTATGAAATCTGATATAACCTAGCACAAAAAAAATAATCTATATTATAACCTAGGTTTGTATTACATGTCAACAATGCTTGTAGAAACAAAGATGACAAATAGAATCTGACAGTTCAAGCAGGATTTTTGGTTTCTTCCCCAGAAAGCAGCAACTTGTTCCCCCTTTTTTAATGCTCTTATACAGTATATTGTTCAATGGAATTGGAAAAATAATTTAAATGGTTACAAACTATTATAAATTTGATTAAGTATTTATGTTTNATGTAAAATCAGTGCATGCTATTGCATGATTTCTATTTCCTGTTTCTACTTGCTTCTTACCAAGAANTTCTGGTTTACCTCTCTTTCGTTGTTACAGCTGTTTGTTTTACCAGTANCCTTCAATGCATGCTTAACATACATTGATGTACTGATTTATGTCTGTGAAAGGAGACTGTTTTTGTTTTCCAGATACATTCATCTCACAAGGTGATGTTCAAAAAACTAACATTGGATGCTTGCAGGTGTCTTTCTGTAAAAAACGAAGTTAACGTAGCTGTTCTGAATTTTTGTATATAACCTAATACCAGTTCAGCCTGGATCTGTTTTTCAGGTACCACCTCCAGGTCAGGGTCCTCCACGAGGCCCGCCGCCACCAGGAGGACCTCCTGACGGAAGAGGTCCTCCTCCTCCANGACCTGATTGGAGCCGCCCGCCAGGTAAGTTCCAACTCTAGTTTTCAACTTGTGCTGTACAGTGTTTGTTTGATCGCTTTGTTTTCTTTGAAATGTACCAGTCATTTGTTGAATTTTGTTTCCTTCACTCTCTTGTATTGTCAGATTTGGTGGGGGAATTTTGCAGATGTATAGGCTATGTATTTAGTTATATGTGTTGCAGGTAATATGAAACAGGGATGGCAAGTAAAGGTGGATGGCTACACAAGTTATGCACTAGCGAAATTGTGGTGAGANATCGAAGACTAATATTTATTGATAATGGCTTAGTTATATTTTTCTGTGTTGTGAAATAGGGACCTTAAACATTTGCGCANGTAATTTGTGATCTTCGAGTATGTAGTTAGCTGCCACCTGGTACTGGAGCCTTGATATATATACCGTCACATGGGGTGACATTGACATACTTTTGACATTCAAGTGCAAATACTGGCCAGCAGGAATTTTTTTGAATATAAACAAAAATATTTTT
>KZ872098.1:9388-22347 GCA_003456935.1 Machilis hrabei
ATCTAGTTCCACTTATTGCTGCTTGCTGGCCGCTCCTCCTTGACACCGAAAAACGACGAACTTCATTCCGCCCCGGTACCCCGTTCTGCCCCGGGTTCCCCTACCAGTAGTCCTATTTACTATATGGGCTTACATGTTTGTTTCGTTATATACATAGACTATCACTAAAATCGTCGGAAGAGCTCACACAATTATTTTCGTCATCTGTGGGCAAATCTTCTTCAGATAAATCACTTCTTTCATCAATATTTTCTACAAGATCTGCAATCTCACTCTCCCTCAAACACTTGTCATTCCTTTTCTTCGCCATTTTTGTTTACATCTGAAAACACCACTCTGTAAAACACATGAAAATCGTAATGAAAAATGACACATTTCTACTGTGGATCTCCAACATACATGAAGTTTACTAGATGTACTGACTAGGCAGCTTCTGCCATCTCTTGATTTTGAAGGAAACTACAAGAGCCCAAGAAAGTGATCAGATCAATCGGATGTTCGGCAGTTTTGTCATTACCAGCATAGATCCGATATATCGGATGTTGGCAATAAAAGGGTTAATGCTTACGTTTTGTACACAGAACAATACATTATTTTTACAATGATATCAAACATGTCATGCATTGGTTAAGTACAACTAGTTACCCTAATACAGTGGATTTGATAGTATTTCAGCACTAACACTATCAATAATTGTAAATCAAACAAATATCCTGTATCTTGAATATCATTTGTTGTCCTCTGTTTTTACGCAAACTATGGACTGTTTGGTATCATTTGAAAGAGAATACAATTTTCTTTAACATGAGATAACAAAAACTATACATTCCTATTAAAAATGTAAATTTATTTCAATTTCAGTAAAACCAGAAGTGCATTTTATTTAACGAACACAATTTATAATAAAACCTTCTTCATTATTAAACTTTCGTATAACATGTTTTCGTTTTGTCTCTCGTAGTAATAAAGTTATTAAAGTGGACAGGTCATTGTAGGACACCCTGTATATCGTATATCGTGGAAATAAAACAAATTTAATACATAAGGCAATCAACAATGAAGATTTGAGATGCATAGCAGCAACAGAATGCAAAATGATTTATCCTTGATCCCAAAACAAGATGATGATAAAAGTTCAAAACTTCTGTACCAAATTTAAAATAATACTGTCTTCATTGACAAGGATAGTAGGAATAGTTCCAGCTATCTAGTAGAAATATATACAAATATGCAGTTTACCTTTCGTCTAGAATACTGTCTACAGTAGAGATAAAGTTTACAAAATTGTCTACACATCAGCTGATGTCATGGACACATCTACAATCGATCTCGTACACTCAACGTACAAATTAATTACTGGTTCTGCAGTAATGGAAATAAGTTCTAGGCTGAATAAGGTCACAAGTCACATATAAAATCAGCTTGACCGCTTATGTAAAAAGTTTAAGTTATCTTCATAAAAGTTGAAATAAAATATACCAACTGGTTAATTAAGTAAATCAGTATGTAGTCAACTATACCACTTTAACCAGATGCCACAATATTCAAAACATTATAACAGTAGTTACAGAGGATTGAAATTTCTTTCTATACGAGGAGACTAGTCTTCACTATGTTGCAAGAATGAACATTCTACTTCGAGTACTTAAAACTCCCAACACGAGTAAATATGTCTGAATTTGATCCCATGATCTTTATCAAAAAATCTTTACTAGGTTGTCTACACAATATTTGCAATGTTTTGTTGCAAATGAACCTTCTATGATGTGATTTACCTTCTGCAAATAAAAAGTATAAATTTGTATGGACCATTATTACAAAATAGTAACTGAATAATTAATCTATTAAATAAAGCTTTTAAGTTTTCTTGCAAGAATGAGCCGTAACCATTACTGGTATCGAACAATAAAAAATAATAATAGTCTACTAAATATTTTCAAAGTTTTTGTGCAAGAATGAATCTTCTATATTAAACAAATATTTGAGATTTTGCTGTAAAAAGGTTCTGAGAAAATATGAATTACCCAAGTCAAGTTGCCTCAGCTGTGTTTATGTTGGTACCTGACTGGCTAACTCGTCAGACCTCGTTGTATAAGTTCTTAATGGTTTAATTATCGCTGGATTAGGATTGCCATGACATGAAAATAGTAAATTAAAAAAAAAACAAAGATGATGTTCACTTCCTGTTCGACTTTAGAGTACTTTAAAGATCATAATAATTTGGAGTTGTCTGCTAGCTGTTATCTAGATAATTTGAATTGGACAGATAAAATGATATGTTATCTGCAGCTTTCTTTAAGAAACTATCTCTTATCTAGATAACTCAATCATGGTTATTCTTTGTGTTAAGTTGGTCATTTTTAATTATCTAATCTTTGTTGTTTAGGTAATTGTCACAGACATCCGACTACTGAACTTTATGTCAGTCTCATTTGAAGAAGGATTAATATGGTTTTTCATTATGGAGCTCAACAATTACATTCTCAAAGGACTAAACGTAAAGGACTTAAACATGTAAAGTCCATGTCAGGCTATCATAATTTTCACACTGAATATTGTGAAATTTGAATTGGGTGTAGATTATAAAGATACTTTGCTTTCGGATTCACTTCTTGATTTGGTGTTTGATGGTTTATGATGGACGAATACACTTTCCCAAATGTCTTTAAGGCATCCAATTACTCTATTTAAACTATTATGCTATTTCCACATACAAATATTCTTGAGTGTGTCCCTACCCATTTCTGACATGGTTCTTTTAACGAGGGGTCGAGTTGGGCCCCTTCGAGAGCACAGTGAGGCAGATGTGTTTCAATTGAACACACATGGCATCTTGTCGATGACCCTGGTATGCAAAGAAGGCTACTCTTCTTAGCTGGCCTGCTTTGCATGCTGAACGCCCAGCAACTTTGGTGTGGTTATAGGTTGAGACTTGTAGGGGATAGTTCTTTTGCTTTTTTGTCTTTCTCTTCTCTCAATTTTCGTTCTTCGCCTCATTCTCTCATCTTTCAGCTACCACCTGTGTCTTAGATGGATACAGTAACCTCGATAGGGTGAGGCGAGAATCCTGGACGTTGAGGGGAATAACAACCTGCAGGTGTCACCTACCAACATGCTTNTTTGGCCTCTTATTGTCCGAAGATGAGTAGCCCGCAATTAGCTAATGCTGGCTAGGCTATTTTCAACTTACATGTAAACCGTCTTTTGGCAGCAAGTTGTTAGTGTCCATTGACCCATAGCTTTTAGCTGTATTGAAAACTGAAAGGTAGCTATGTTTTTCACGAGACAGAATGTCGGACCGTAGTGGTACTGAATGGGTCCCATTTGGGGGCCTCTTGGTGGGTTCTGTTGAGTGAAAAATGTTGAATTCTTTTTTTTTNTGGATTCCTAATTTTCCCCTAAATGTTGTGTGTATAGTTACTCAATTACATCAGGTGACAAATGTGATTTTAAAATTGTTTCCCCGATTTTAATACACAAAGCCGATAATGTGGTGATACTGTCCAATGCAAAACACAACAAAAACACCCAGAGTTGGCACATTTTTAATTACAACCAACATAGCAAAGCAGTCCGATAAGCTCCTCACTGCCAAGACTTTAGGCCGTTATGAAATCAGTGTAAGCGTTCAAAGATTCTTAAATTATTCCAAACATGTTTTTAGCTGTACACCTGGATGAGATCATGTAATTTAAGACCAGAAAGTGTCAGACGTTGGATATATTCAGGCGAGACAAAATAGTACACGGACACCTACATCATCTTTGATATTAACATTTGAGAAGATAGACATTCCTGAATACGTCAAAGTTGGCTTTCACAGCTGCAAAGTAAGACTCTACACACGAACCCAGTGCGCTGTTTTCAGTGTCAGAAGCTTGGTCACATAGATACATTTGGTACAGCTCCTTTAGTATGTGGGCCGACCTGCTTGATCTAGTGGTTAGCACAGCGCGCTCTGGCCCGAGAGGTTGTGGGTTCGAATTCCGCATAAGGCGTGGATATTTGTGATGTCCATTCTTCTTAATAAATCATAATAAACATTGTTCATCGTCCTTAAATGACCCCTCAGGTGTTGATAAGACGTTAAACAATACATATTATCATCAGTTTGTGGAAAATGTGGCCAGCTGCCCACATCACTAAGTCCTTCTCTTCCACCTTACACTGCGTCAACATCAAAGGCACCCTCCCTAGCTGGTTGAGAAATTATCCCAAATTTAAAGAAGAGAGAGCCATCCAAGAAATAATAACTATTCAGAAAGTCTCTTGGCTGATGTGTGTCGCCAGGTTAAGTCTACTGCACCTCCGAAACTACAAAGCACATATTAAATCTGTTGTTACACCACCTGCACCAAAAGTAACTGCTTCAACTCAAATAGTACAAGTCTCTGTCTCCACACAAACATCTCTTTCCAGACCACAGTGCATGTGTATTCAAAAATATTCACCGTGAAAACCTGTTCCTGTACCTTCTACAACAACAAATTCGAACACTGTTTCAGGTTCTAAGTTACCAATGGCACCTTCTAAAGACACAAAGGCAACATATCAACCACAAAACAATGCAACAGCATCCCATACACTCAGATGCCAAGTTAAGGTGTCGGATCCTCCCCAAAGAGAGAACATTCTTGCTCCCCAATTGGAGAATACGGTTCTCAATCATTGTCAATATCATCCGACATGATCGAGGACGAAATGATGGAGAGCGATTGTCCCATTGCTACCACCACAGGGACTTTTAAGAAGCCTGGGCCAGTGTCTAAGAAGCAGCTGTAGTATAGCTCCCTACGTTTACTCTCAGTGGCTTGTTTACAGTGTAACTTAAATGGTTTGATAACACACAATGGAGAAATTCTGAAGCTAAAAGCAGACTTGCACTCAGCTTTTATGTGCACGTCTGAAATGTATCTTCGTGATTCAGACCAACACTATCTCAAAAACTACACCACTTATCACAAAGACTATATACCGGGTAACTACAGCTAAGGTCTTCCTTCCTCTAATGGCTACAATATGCTCCATATGCCTTCTGCCCAACACAGATGTTTCACATAGAGAAATACTTGGCCTCATATCGCAGTTACTTCCACCTTTCCTGATTATGAGCGATTTTAATGCCCATAACTCAATTTAGGCTCCGCTTATTACTATCCTCGTTGCATCTTACTTGCCGACGTGATAACAACGTCTGATGTATCTATACTAAATGATGGTTCACATACTTTCCTGAGATCCAGATATGGCACCTTTTCTTCCATCGACTTTTCTATCTGCAGCCGTACGTTGGTCTGTCGTTTAATGTGGAACGTACACAATCAACTTTGCAAAAGTGACAACAACCCCACTCATTCTCTGCATTGTTAACCAAGGCTTCAAAAACACTAGACATCCAAAATGGAACCTTTGCAAAGCTAACTTGGATC
This sequence comes from Machilis hrabei, assembly GCA_003456935.1. Lineage (NCBI taxonomy): Eukaryota > Metazoa > Arthropoda > Insecta > Archaeognatha > Machilidae > Machilis > Machilis hrabei. The sequence continues at coordinate 14,818 of KZ872098.1, forward strand.
TCTTCTAAAAACATCTTGACTTACCAATTGCTCAGCAATACCAGCCATAAACCAACTACTAACAACTGTCACAAATATCATTATTACAGCAGCAACCTCTGCCATATCTCACATGTCACCTACACCTGGATTACTCCCTGCACACTGGTGGACAGAGGAGTGTGCAGATGCTATTTCTGACCAGAAAAAAGCATTAAGACAATTCTACCTTCAACCTAAAGACAACAACTTTGTTAATTTAAAAAAAATTAGTGCGAAAGCCATTCGCATTATCCGATCCAGCAAACGAACATCTTGGACCAAGTATGTTTTAACCATTACAGATTCCATTCCTGTTTCCCAAGTGTGGGAAAGGTATTTTCCACCTCTATACCCCATCTTATGCAGAATGGTGCACATGAAGTTTCACAACCTGAAATTGTAGCTGCACTAGGGGAATATTTTAAGTCCATCTCTTTCACTACATTACTAACTACAGTTTCAAGCCATTCAAACACAAGCCAAGCAACAACACCTAACATTCATTTCCCATAACAAGGACATATACAGCGTGTTTATAAATTAGTTATAACAAGTAATGTTTAATCATCAAGAAAGTAAAAATCGTACAGAATTTTGTAATACGGCACTGAATGCAGTATATCTTCAAGTTTTATTTACAACTGTTCAATGTGAGCTCCTTTTGTAAAATCGCAGATGTCCCATGTGTAAGAGATTTTGTCCCAAATACCACAAATCATGTCTGCATCTATGGTTGAACCACTTCTGTTATCCGAATCTGCAGCTCGTCTACACTTCCAGGAAGACGAGGAAGAATAACTTTGTCTTTAATGTAGCCCCACACAGAGAAGTACATGGGTGTTAAATTGGGCTATTGTGGTGGCCAGGAGATTGTTCCACCATGTCCAATCCAAGCATCCATTGTGCGATTGAGATAAGAGGTAATGTCACGATGGAGGTGTGGTGGTGCGCCATCTTGTTGAAAAATAAATTATCTGCCCAAATCTTCTCGTAATTGTGGTATTAGTTAGTGCTCAAGCATGTCCAGGTATGTAATGGCAGTTACAGTTGGCCCAGCAAAAACAAAGGACCGTAAATTTTATCAGAACTTAATGCACAAAAAAACATTTTACTTTGGTGAGTCCCATACATATTCCTCTATCTCATGGATTGTTCTCGCTCCATATCCTAACATTATGGCGATTTACCGTACCACTCGTATGGAAAGTTGCTTCGTCACTAAAGACAATTTTATTAAGGTAATTTTCATCAGTCTTTATTCTGTTAAACATTTCAACACAAAATTCAAGTTTTTTTTTCTTTGTCACTGTCACTCAAAGCTTGCGTAAGTTGTAATCTGTATGGCTTAAGTCACAGCTGTTTCTTCAATACCTTCCACACTGTATTCTTGGGAATATTCAGTTCTAAGCTGGAACGTTTAGTTGATCTTTGTGGGCTACGAATGTATGTCTGTCGCACTTGTTCAATTGTCTCATCTGCAACCGAAGGTCTACCTGACCTAGTGTCCTGTGTGCTACAAAACCAGTTTCAATAACACTATTGTACCATGCAGTAATAGTCTGTCTTTGAGCTGTTTTTTTTTATATCTGGTCCTGAAGTTTCTTTGAACGGTGATAACCGATTGCAATTCATGAAGCAACAAACACTGAGCACGCTCTGCACGTATATACGACTATAATGACTAAGCAGATGTCAAGGTTTACGCCATCCATTGAGAGCGCCGTGAACTAATGGACTAGGCTGTAATAAAACTTGGAAGATGTACTGTATTCAGTTTCGTATAAAAAAAAAAATTCTGTACCTTTTTTACGTTCTTCATAATTAAACATTACTTTTGTATAACTAATTTATAAACACCCTATATAAAGGGAGCCTGAAGCATCCATCAGTCCAGGTAACACTTTTACAGGCCCAAATAATATACACTATCAAATGCTCCGTCATCTTACATCTGGTTCAATGAAATACTTACTGTATTTTCATAATCACATCTGGGCACAATCTTGGCGTCAGTATGCCTTATTTTAAAACCAGGTAAAGACATGACAAACGTCTCCAGTTATCACCTGAGAGCACTAAGTAGTTGTTTATGCAATATGTTTGAGCACATGGTTATTATGAGACTTGTCTGGGTCCTAAAATTTAGACACTTTTTAACCGACAGTGTGGATTCCGCCACCATCGCTCTGTCAATGACCATTTGTTATGTCTCGAAGGTGCTACATGTAACGCTTTTCTGCAAAAACAACATCACTTGGCAATCTTTTTGGACCTTAACAAAGCCTATGATGCTACTTGGCGATTTGGCATTTTAAAACAACTATATAACTGGGTTTTTAGGGTCCAATTTGCTTATAAAAAAAAAATCACTTCTAACTTTTTAAGGGACAGGTTTCGATTAAGCTTCACTCAAATTCATTTTTACCTTCGCAGTTAATGGCCTGGCATCCTGTGCCAGCAATCCAGTTTCAGGTTCACTCTTTGTGGATAATGTTGCTATATTCAGCCAGTCACAAAATATCAATAGTGCTGCCCATCAGATCCAATTAATAATTAACTGCAACACAGTGGTGTTTGGCAAATGGGTTTAGCTTGTTTTTCTTTACAAAAAAGCTGCTTCTGTGCATTTGTGTAGAATAAGAAATCTCCTTTCACACCCAGATCTCCATTTAAACAACTCTCTGCTCCCGTTTGTTGATACACACCGTTTCCTTGGCATCCTTTTTTACTTTAAGCTAACTAGATTTCTTCATTTTCAAGCCCTTAAACAACGATGTCAGTATCCTCTTAACAATTTGCGACCTTTGAGCTACAGAACCTGGGATGCTGATCATACGAGGGCAGTTCCAAAAGTAAGGTACACTTGAAAGAAAAAAAATATATAAATTTTGTTACAACTACTTTAAATTACATACCAAAATGAAGCTTATTTCTTACTTATTTTTCAGTGTAATCCCCAAACCTGTTTAAACATTTGTCCTAACGTGACAATAATTTTCATATACCCTCATCATAAAAATTGATGTCCATACTTTTTAATCAGTCAATGGTCTCTTTTTCCACTTCTTCATCAGATAAAAATTGTTTCCTGAAAGATGTTTCTTCAGCTTCCTGAACAGGTAGAAATCAGATGGTGTTAGGTCGGGGCTATAAGGAGGGTGCTCGAGAACTTCCCACCCCATCCTGTTTATTTCTTGAAGTGTTCTTTCAGCAATATGGGAAGTTGCATTGTCATGCAAAAGCTTTACACCTCGGGACACCATTCCAATACGTTTTCGACTAATGACTTGCCATAACTTGCGTAAAGTTTCAACGTAATGATCAACATTAATGGTTTTTCCTTTGTGAATGAAATCAACCCAGAACACTGTCGCCATAACTTTACGAACGGATGTTGTTGACTTGAATTTTTTTGTAACTGGATATCCTAGATGTTTCCGTATCATGGAATCCCTTTTTGTTTCTAGGGTATTGTGGTAGATCCACATTTCATCCCCAGTGACAGTACTGTCTGTTTGATTTCTGTTGGATAGTTTTCTTTTGCATTCAGAAATCGAATAACTGCTCGCACTTCCATACTGGACGGATTTTCTATCAGAGGCATTTTGTAAACTGACCAATATAACCTTGACACAAACGACAAACAATAAACAAACACTGCCAACTAGATTGGAATGACCTAAAGCTTGCAATAAAACATGATGGGAATCATAATTGCATTTCTACCCGCATTGCAGCGCTAGTGTACCTTACTTTTGGAACTACCCTTGTATATGCATGTTGCTGTTCTACTGATCTCATTCGCTCCAGTCGACCTGCTTGGTCTAGTGGTTAATACAGCGCGCTTTGGCCCGAGAGATTGTGGGTTCGAATCCCGCGAAAAGGTATGGATGTTTGTGATGTCCATTCATCCTCATTAATCACAATAAACATTGTTCATCGTCCTTAAATGACCCATCAGGTGTGGATAGGACATTAAACACTACATATCATCATCATTCACTCCAAACTCTACTATCAAAGTGGTGTTTATATGGATTCGCTCGACCATCGTACATCCGTACGTAGGATATTAATCATCATGCGGGTATATGCTTGGCTACTAGTGCTTTTCGCACCAGCCCAGTTCTTAGCCTCTATGCAGAGTGTGGCAAACCATCACTGGGTATCAGGAGGCATTTCTTACTTTTAATTTATACATGCAAACTCTGCTGATTACGAAGTAATGCTGCATACACTTCAGTTTGAAATCCACAGTATACACCTTTGTATGCAGCATAACTCACTGCCTTGTGCCCACTAGGTATTTGTTCAAATACACTCTTAGAAGAATTGCAAATAATGCTTTCTACATGTTATCCTTGTGTTTTTTGCACTCCTCCTCCTTGGACTTTTAATAAACCTATTCTTCGACTTTCTATCATTTGGTAAAACCACACCACCGCATATTTATCAGCAGTTGTTTGAAGATATTTTTATTTGACTACCCTAATATAAAATGTACTTTAGGGATGGTTCAAAGAATAATTGTCGTGTTTTTGTGATTAATTATAACAGTTTTTGCTGTAAGCTTCTTCCTGTCACTAGTGTACATAGCAGAGCTCTTTGCCCTCTACAAAGTCCTAAGTCATGCAACAACTTCTAGACACTGATCTATTATCCTGGTCTCATATTCATTAAGTGCACTTCAGTGAGTTTAAATCTGTACCCTACACATCTACTACTGCTCTAAATTCACGATTTATTCCACCACATACCATCTACAGGCACCAAAATAGTGTTCATTTGGTCACAAGACCATAAAAGCGTAGAGGACAACGATGCTACGGGCAAAGATGCAAAAGAGGCTGCACCCTTACCAGTGAAAAACTGATAAAGTGATGCATATAAACTTCCATAATTATTTGCACCAACTCATTATGAGTATCATGGAGGAGGAATAGCTAGGCATTAGAGTAAATAAATTACAAAGTATAAAAGGCACAACAAGAGTCTGGAATACATCTAAAGGGCGAATTTGGCTTGAGAAAGTATCCTTGTGGTTACCTTTTGCGAGGTGAGGCCCTATCTAGTTGTGGTCGTCGTAACGTACTAACTGCTGTCCACTTTTTGGGGTATTTTGTCCGAAGTATGCAGCCCTCCGCTTCGCACATGGGGTGAGATGAGACATTCATGTTTTCAAAGACTTTTTTAATGTATTGCTAAGCTTTTTTAACTTTTTGCATGCATCAGGCCTTAAAATCAACTCTAGAAATTTAGCTTCAGTGAATAGTTTTACATGATTGGATTTTAAATGTTTAGGTTTCATGCTTTTAGACATGATTTTGTCCTATATTAAATGTTATTTATAGGGTACATGTTTTCTTGATTCAAGTATAAATATTTATTTATTTTTCAATATTACTAATGCTATAATGAGAAGCTTTTGTGTTTAGTAATTCACGGGCGCAAAATGACTCTTTTGGTGTCGACGCACTGTTAAACACCACATATCGTCATCTTCTAACTATCTTACTATTTATCCATCTTTGTAGCATAGTGTGTTCTGTTAAGCCAACATTTCCTTTGTTTTGTGTTCCTTGTACCTATTTTGATTTGTGGGTACTACTCAATACATGATTATTAGAAGATGGTTGAAGATACAGCCGACCCGTCTGGTCTAGTGGTTAGGATACCAAGCTTTAATTAAGAGTTATTGTTTCAGATCCCACGTAAAACATGGATGTTTGTGATGTCCATTGATCTCCATTGATGAAAATAAGCATTGAAATGACCTTTGTATTGTTTGTGGGAAGTTAAACACCGCATATCATCATCAACCTTTACATCTACATCTTACCCCGCGCTCAACTTGTAGTCTTTGGCAGGGGTGCAGTGCACCAACTCATAGATGATTCCATTCCTGAATTGCCCAAGGAAATGTTTGAAATCAATTGTTATGTTGGTTGGTGGTTTATCAGAGCTGCATAAATCATGGTTTGGAATAAATCATTCATCCTATTAAATATTGGAGGGTAACATAGTATAGCAGAAATTCGATTTTAGTGCCCCTACCATTAAAAACAAAGAAACGGAGCCAGACAAAGGAAACAGAGAGATAACTAACATATTGGAGGTAGTTGTGATTTGCTTTAACATTATCTTCACTTTTGGTGAAAGAACCTTTGAACAAGTTGAAGGTTCTCTTGTCTTCATTTTCTTGAATGCCAGAAATCAAAGCCTAAGTTTTATTGCTGTCACATCAATGATAACTTGTCATTGGGATAACAACCTTTGAAAACTCACCTAACAGAAGCTCAAGACAAAATAAACATCTGTTTAAAGAAGTGTCACTAGAGCTTCCAAGTTCCTTTGATATGTCATGTCACAAGATAGTTTACAAACAACAACATCACATAATCCTCAGTACAGGCAAATCACAACAAACTGGAGAAAATGAGAACACCACATATGTGTTTCCAAATCCATCTACAAATTTGTTATACTGTATACAATATACTTTGTAATTACCTAGTACAGTTTATATTTTTTGAAGTAAGCCGCTGCTCTAAAATGTAGGCTCAAGTTATTCTCCCTTGAATAACTTACGTTAGAACTCTGCTTGGCATGTGGAGGTCTTCAGTGGTCAGCGTTTGCTTTGGTCCACTCTGTTAGTAGATCTATTCTGCCTTGATGCTCTCTCATAGTTTGCATCTGCTCAGCTCCACACATCAAACTGATCTGACCAATCAGATCAGGCTGGTAGTTATTCAGAACCAGTTATTCCCTTCTGTTTAACTAACAAAATCACTTGTTATTAAAAGGTGTCTCNAGTAGGCACCCCATGCCAGAAGACTAACAAATAACAATATAAATGTCCCGAAAGATTCATATCATGCTAATTCCCACAACTTTAACATGTGGAGAAAATTCTTAAAAGGAGCTTTAAACAGGAAATAATGTACCTAAAAAATTGATATCAACCAGAATTGATTAGTATAATCCCCGCAAATACCAGGAAAAAAAAATTGTAAGCTCACTTTTTTATCCTTCAGTACCATACCTTGTTAAAAAAATTGAAAATTTCTGAAATTATTTTAAAAACATGTATTTAACTTGAAAAACATAAAGTTCTGTCTCATCTATTACTTAAAACATGTAAGGTACAGTTTAAGAATTAATTTGGAAATAATGTGTACTTTTTTTTGTTCTTTTTTTTTTTGTTCCAGCCATGGTATGGAGTACTTTATTATGTAATTAATGGTAAATCTTAAGATTTTATTTCTGCTGTTTTGGAAAGTTCTATTAACATCTACACTTCAATCAGTATTTTGTACATGTATCTTTGGTGTGTATATGTGGCTTTGGTTTATTGTTATGACTGCTGAGACTGTGAAATTATTTTTTCTGTTTCAGGTTCGAATCACTGGGTCATGGTTTAGTGGCCACAGTTTTATAATTGACGGAAAGTATCATGATAAAAGTACACTACGAACCCTTAATCAAGACATCAAATTAACTCTGCGAACA
>KZ872101.1:29081-39218 GCA_003456935.1 Machilis hrabei
CGATTATTTGTACACAGAAATAAAGCAAAAACTATTACATAACATGCCAGCATAATTTTTACTTACACGTGCTTGGTTGTCTTACAGAAAATGCTGGATTTGGCCTCCTCGAGTACAGTATTTCATGTTCAGGACTTTCATTTTGTTACATTACTTAACATAAACGAAAGATTTCAATAATGGGCTTTTCTAACAAATTCTTTAAATAACGCCAGATGTATTTCCTTCACAGAGAACTGACTATTGTGCATTCTGTACATTCCAATAATACATCTTTAATTTTCGCTTCATAATTTAGTAAACCTAAACTTTGCTTTGGTACTGAAGAGATACATACTGCAATAGACATCACTTTAAAAAGGAGAGAGATTACTTGAGACTCTCTTAAAGCATGAACCATTTGACAGTTCACAACTGTCAATTTTATATTACAAGTTACCGTATTAGTAACTTCCACGTATTGAAAAGTTGTTTTGTAGACGTTGAGTGTACTATTTTAGAGCATTTATGGTATCGGGTGTAACATCCTTTGACACCAGAGACAGGTTCAGTAGAACTAGGAAAACGTGTAAACAAGCGAAGCTTGATGCTTAATATGCACTATACAACTCATTTTGATCTTGATACTGCGCTTAGTAGAGTAACGAACACCAAGAAACGCTCAAATGCCTTAACTATCTTAACCAAAAATTCACCTGCTCAGAGTGTACGTACCGGCCTTTTCCAAGGCTTGANTTTCTACTTCAACAATTGAAATAACAATAGTGACTTAATTCAGTAAAGATCCTGGACAGGGGTAACAAGGGGGCCCGAAGGGTCCCCTACCCCTGTCCAGGATCAACAAATTTCGAAAAACACTCACGTACTGTATTGAACGCCGTATTAGTGGCAAAAATCCTCAATAGACGGAGCCAAGACAGTGAATTGAAGACCTTATTGTAATAGTGACTTAAGTTTTATAAATATGTCGCACTGANTCACAAGACTGCATTCATTTGTTACACGCTGAAAATTAAGTACATTAAATCACCAATGCCATTGTGCCCAAATGCAATTTAATTGTATAATCGGAAGAGCGTGAAAGGATTACCTGCAGAAGCTAAAAACAAATTACATGGCCATGCCCTGTTGTCCAAAGCCTTGACATCTGAACATATATCTTACCAAGAGCTGTAATCAGGTTGTAGAAATGTGCAGACTGTAGGCTACGTCTGCTTCATTTTGTCTACTACTGAGACATTCACTAACGTTCTGAGGAAATTACCTTTATGAAGACATTAATCATTTTGGAGTGTTGAAGTCTTGGAGAGGTCATAAGTCTCTCAAAGTGTTTATTTAGCGTGTGTAATGTGTTGGTTTTTTAGTTGAATATTGCGACAACTGGTTACGAACAAGAAATCTGTCATAAATGGGCATTACGAAATTATCTTTTAATACAGCTGGTAGCTCGTAGAAGAGTTTCTCTTCCATAAGCAGAACACGGTTTATTAGTTTATACATTAAACTATGACTTTTTTAAACTTGTTAATAATAATCTGTCTGTTTTTTATCAACTGGTCCAATAAGTTCTGTGTTTGCTAAACCACTCCACGACAAAAATGTGCCCTGTTATTGTATACCAAATTACTGCCTTGATAAGAACTTATGTTTGATTTGTTGATACAGCTGCAAAAATTATGAATTACTAATATGGATATGAGATATAGTGTACATAGTAAACGTATTCGTTATTCGATATTTTCGGTAACACGATTCAACGTACATCTGGCCTCCCTTCCTANATTCTTCACAAATATTAGTCGAAAAAAAGACNTATAAGCATAAATGAGAATTCATTTACGTCAGAGAGATTTGTGGTTCAGTGGACTGTTTAACTGTTTGGTCGCGTTCGAAGACCAATATTTGCAGTTTCTGCTAGATGCTCTTGTTATTTTTACCACGTTTTTATTAAGTCACTTTCTTGTTTGTCTGTCTGTCTGTCTGTCGTTCCGGGTGGAATCTTGCAACTCAAATTTCGAGCACTTCCCGATTAGCTATCCGGCTGAAACTTTNAGGGTAGCTCACAACTCGATGACAATGCATTCTAAATCCATTTATTAGCATGCAATGCCGACCTAACCTAAAAAAAACACATAAAATATTTAATGTAGATAAAAAAAATTAATCTAAAAACCACGTTTTTATGCGCCTTAAAAAGAATAAAATAACCCCCGGAGGTTTTTTTTATTCTTTTTAAGGCGCATAAAAATTTGGTTTTTAGATTAATTTTTTAATCTACATTAAATATTTTATAAATATATAGCTCATTTACCTTTACAATAAAGTACTTAACATCTTATGGTTTATGTGTTGGTACACTTTTACTTGTGTATGCTTACTTTTTGTCTGTGTTTTGTACGAAGGAGTTGTTTTTGTCCCGTCCCATATTGACCCTAGTTTCATAAGGCTGTAATGATGAAACTGTACTGGGTTCAAATCAAGAATATATATATATAATCCTGTAAACATACATGTACCTCGAGACAGCGGATCATTCACTGAAATATATTCAGCTGTGGAATTGACAAAAGAAGCAGAAAATAAAAAAGTATTATTGTTGACAGATTCATAGTAGTTTACACCTCAGCCACATTCTCATTCAGACATATCCACTCAACATCCTGTAATAAGAAATTCGAAGAAATGATATTGGAATTCGTTATAGGTTGTATGCTAAGACGTGCTCATAAAAGGAAATTGATCATTTTCACAATGACACCTTCATCGACTCCGATAAGAAATAAAGTAATAGCATTTACCGTGAGGAACCAATTCAACTGATTCTCGACCTTCTATATGTGGCACCTAAACATTTTCAGATCCCCAGGCACTCAGATTTCTAAGCTTCCTTTATCACATGTATGGTCTCCATTGTGCTTTAACCCAAACACACACAAACATTTGTCGAACAACAACGCTGTTCATTATTTTTAAAGCGGAGTAACTCAATTTGAAAACAAATAAAACAAAGCTAGGGTTATTACAACACGTTCGAACACAATTACGTATTTATGAACACCTCGCACGTTAGTGGCGAAGTTGCGGTTGCTGAGGTTACTAAACATGTTGAGCTTCACAATGGGCTTGTCATTTGTAGTCTGGGCTTCGTTGTAAACTCTTAGTTGTTTTGGGTACGATCTTTGTACGTAAAAACGTTGTGATTTTACGATACGAATACTTGTACTTTCCATGCTTCAAACCATTATGGAGATATCCCTATTACAAAAGTGGATTGAACAGCAGCACTAGAAGCTTGAAATGTGTGTCGAACCATTTGGAGAGACAAATAATTGTGGGCACAAAATTATTCCATTAACATTTTACGTACACTGTAGAAATAATAATTTATTTTTCAATTATATTTTTTGTTTTCACTTTCTACTGTGTAACTCATTTAATTTATTTCAATATAACAGGTTAAAAAAATACAGTAAAAGTTATGTTTAAAAACTTCCGCATGTGTGGATCAAGCCCGATACTGCAAAGTTGAAAAGAAAATGACGAACATATTACTTCGGAGGTTTTGGAAAGAATCATGACTTGAGTCCCTTACCGGGACGGTTAGGAATAAATTTCCTATCTATATAGTCTTAACTTTAGCGATTTAATTATAACTGTTATATGGTACAAGGTATGTTATGTACGGCTTGTTTAGCCGATTTCACCTTACTTTAACCAGGACTAACTTAATAAAGTTTTTGTGATTACACTCGAGATAAGTCTACCTAGTTTCTGAGCTCAGCATTGCTGAGTCTTAATATTTTAACATAGAGTTATTATAATACAGTCTTCCTGAATTGGATTGTTAACTTTGGGTATGTTTCTTATTTAGCAGAAGCCGTATTTTTTTTACCTAAAAGTATGTACTTTCTCTGCTGCCATGACTTTTTTTATTAGATAAGGCCATGGCATCTATCGTTAATTCGGGTAATTAAACCAGCAAAAAACGTGGATATCGATATTCATAAAGGTAGACCAATAGNCCCTGGTATATTAAACTGGTTAAAGACAAGCTAAAAAGTACTTAGTATTAATATCACGGTAGAGACATGAGTTGTCTTGCTTGCTGTACTTGTGAGATATAGCCCACTATTCTTCCTTCGAAAGTGGAGTATGGAAAGGTCAAAGGCAAACCGCAAACCACAACGACTCATACCACGATCCACTTAGCAAGTTAGAGGAATGATAATGGAATATAATTAAATATTTTCACGTTCTTGGGTGTCGAATACGCCATTCAGACTGCGGTATTACTAATATACTGTAAAAAGCAGTCTAACTCAAATTAAAAACAAATATTCCAATATTGATGATCTTGAGTCACGATTGCTGACAGAACTAGAAGTTCCCAAACTCAGTTTTATTTTGTATAATTGTGACTCTCACCCTAGAAAAAGTTAACCAAAGAAACACAACAATAATTCTTTCATGTATATACGTGGGTTGCTCAGAAAGTAATGCCCCACATTTTTTTTTTCTTGTTCAAAATGCATGAAATTTACTCACAATATAAATGAATGTTCTTTTACACATACTATTTTTTCACATATAATCCCCATCAACTTGTACGGCCTTACGACCGTGCGAAACAAGTGCATTCATACCTTGCCTGTACCAATTCTTGTCCTGTTCACGTAGCCATGTCCGAACTGCATGAATCACACCCTCGTCATCTTCAAATCTTGTCCCGCGCAGTGCATCTTTAAGTGACCCCAAAAGAATAAAATCAGAGGGAGACAGATCGGGAAAATGGGGAGTGGGTAGCACAGTCGAACCCAATTTGACAATTGCTTCCCAGGTTTTCAGACTTGTGCGAGGGCGTGCATTGTCATGCTGGAGCAACATTTTTGCTGAATTCTTGTGAGGTCGAACTCGGCGGAAGCTCTGGTTGGGTTTACCAGAGTCTTCATGTACACGTGTTTGAATTGATTGCCCCACCTCTTGCCATCACATCCACAAGAATCATGTGTGTGCTGGTGGCTGTGGCANGACACCTAGAGTCCAGCAGATTATGCAGCTCCATCTCTCCACTTCCTGAAGCTTTAACTATATGAGCCCAGCGACCAACGTTGCTCCTATCGACTGCACAACTTCCCTACACAGCACACAAACGTTTGTGAATGTTGACAACAATTTCTTTCTCCGCAAACAAGAATTTAATTAAAGCTCGTTGTTTGTAACGCGAGTCGTTCACAGACGCCATTTTAACAGACTAGTACAGCTTCAATATCTGTCAAAATGCCATGCAATTTCACACATAAACGCAGGAAACTTCATATTAGAAATCTGCAACACGTAAAATTTCACTGTTTAGCCTAAATTAGTGAATAAAACATGCTGAAAGCTGACGTACTATTGACAGATTTCAAATTTAATTTCGTAATATGGCAAGGTTTCCTAAAGCATTAAATCTAAAAGGATCCTACAAATCTTGTGTATTTAGGTAGTTTTGATATTGCTGATATCAGCAAATTTCAATAAACGTAGAGTAAATGTTTTNGTCCTAATTAATACTGACAGTCGGCCCCGGTAGCCTAGTGGTTAGTCCCGTGGCATTGCACGCCGGAGGTCCCAGGTTCGATTCCTGGCTAGGGCATGGGTGTCTTGCTTGTGCTGTCCTAAGTGTGTGCACTTGTGTTGGCNTACGTCCGAGCACTCACTTGTGTTGTCTTAAATGTGTGCACGTAATGTCGGAATAAAAAGTGGCCATAANTGTTAGGTAATAAGGCACCGGAAGTAATGCCATACGGCGGTTCCCGGTGCATAACCCTAACAACAACAACAACAAAATAATAATAATACTGACATACTTGAACTGTGTCAATTTCCAAAACATAAAACTTAATGATATAGGATAGATGTTAACTAACTGGGATTTTTTTTATGTAGGACAGTTATTTAAAGCTAACACAGCGTTGCCATCTACGATAATTTCTAATGTTGTGTTCAAGTCTTTAGAAAATAAATTCGAGTTAAAGTAGATTTATGTTAAGATTATAAAATGTTCATGTTCCTATGATGATTAAATTTAGTTTCTGCTACTTCTAAAGAGGCAATCGCTCATTAGCTACACCGAGAATAACCCTGTAATAAGCTTAGTGGACCCTTGAGCTCATATTACTCTTTGTAATTTTAACAGGTTAATCGTAGATTACGAATGTACCGAAATATATAGAAGAATTTCTCGTCAAAGAAACTTGCGCTTTTTATCCGCTTATTACGCGATTTTAGCAGTCGTAGAATATAGCTAGTCAGATTTCTTGAGTGATTTTGCGCTTTACGAGAGTAATATTTGCTAATTTTATTGTGCGTTTGAGAGACTTGCGTTCGTTCTGTATGATACGAAATCTCCAATGAAAAATAAGATAGGTTTCTCCTGTGAACAATCTTGAATATTCTCGTAGGAACGATGTAAATAAAACGCGACTAGATTTACTACCACACTATCGCCTATCCTACAAGTAACCCTCAGGATAATATGTACCACAATCAATGTAATGTACTATAGTGACAATAAATTGCTTTGCTTTGCTTTGAATTGACGGAACNAAGTGAGAGGTCGTTGTTTAAACTAGACAGATTTTCCTTTGTTTTGTTTTTTATCAGTGTGTTCTTTACGCAGTAACTTCAAAGGATTGAACCGATTTTGACAAAACTTATCCAAAAATTAAAGGAGGTTTGGATACAGAGTAAGTTCGTTGGTCAATTTTGACTGCCATCTTTAAATAAAATTGCAGTTTTGTTATCCAAATTCTATAATTGATCAAATCTTCCGCTCTTAATAACCGATTTAAACAAAATTGGGCAAACCGATAAAAGTCTGAAAGTTTTACAGAATTCTATTGCTAGTTTTGCTGAAACTATAGCACAGCTTTACACCTCGCGAATTACAATCGGTTTCAATAAAATTTGGAATATCGATAAAATTGTCAATGTTTTTAATAAACACAATAGCCATTTTCACATTCCGTCCTTTCACTTTNCTTCCCTTCCGTTCTACCGCTCTACGTTGCTTGAAATCAACTAGATTTCGCGTTAATGTTTAATGATGGCGACACGGTCTAGAGCGCCTTCGCGCGACATTGCTTCGCATGAAATCATGTCATATATGCTCGGGCCTTAAGACTAGATTTTCAGGCTTCCAGTAAATTAATTGACAAAAACTGGCATTTGTTTATCCCTCTTTCTTCACAAGATTGAAGAGTGTGTGATGAGCGTGAGAACCACGAGTGCACTGCTACTGTTAGCAGAAAGATAGACAAGTGGTCTCTCTCACTTNAGTCAGCATTACTCAGCTCCGAAAGTAAGTAGTATTTATTGTCTTCTAGTTTGGCAATAATTATCATGTTATTGTTAGTTGTGTTGAAGTAAAATGGAAACTTTTTCACAAGTGCGATAGAATATAGTCTACTTTATATCATATAACAGTTATAGTTAAATCACTGAAGTCGCACCTGATTGGATCAAAAACCGGGATCCAGACTCGTATCCCCTTGACTTTAGTAATCTAATTGTAACTGTTATGTCGTACAAGATATGTTCTGTCGGGCTTGTTTAACCGATTTCACCTTACCTTAACCAGAACTACCTAAAAAATGTTTTTGTGAATACACTCGAAACAATTCTACCTAGTTNTTTAATGTACTCACGTGACACACCCCTTTTTTTCCCTCCAATTTTCACTTAGAGTGGTTCCTCATACGGAAATCAAAAGTACGAGCACTGGTGGTAATTGTGCACAAAATAATTTACTTCGTAGCAGATATTTATAATTTTAGTGATGCGCCGAATTTTCGGAGTTTGTTGCGCTTCTACACTAAAAATTATTTTCTCGGGAAATCGGAAAAAGGGGCAAAACAGAACACTTCCGAACATTTGCTAGTTTTGTATCACCCNGATTCTCTGTCCAGCGAAACATTTGCTTTTTTTCACAATTACTTTTACCAGTCCTGCCAAAAAGACATGCATCTACGTCAGTTAAGTTGGGAACCTGTCCAAAAAGATGTTGCTTTTACGTAAGTTTATGGGCTCTTATCCAAAACAGCCATGCTTCTGTATTAATTTGAACGGCCAGGAAAAATGTCTTGTTTCCCAGTCAATTAATTTGAACGCTCTATTAAAATTAATGATTTTTTTATTAAATACTTTAGGCACTTGTCCAATATGTCATGGTTATACAACAATCGGATAATAAGTAATGTTTTTGCGTTTAATAATTTGGACATTCGGTAAAAAATAAATTACGTTAGGCACTTAGTTAAACAATGTTCCGCATCAATACAGTCGTGTTTTGTCAGCATAGCTCTTTTTATATAATACTTCTACGTCAGTTAATTGCGGACTTGAACAAAAAAGTTAAGCTTTTGTGAGATGTATTTTGAGAACGAAGCTACAAAGTAACTTTCTACGCCATTCTTAGTCAATAAAATCATATTTGAAACCTAAAGGACACATGTTGGCTTAATGGTAGTGTACTCATCCCTTCAATGAGGCATTCCGAGTTCAAAACCAGAGGCAGACTTCTAGCCGTGAGTATAGGGGGTTATCTTTCGAGTCAGCTTGTGCAGTGTATGGTCGTAGTCGTCTTCGTTAATAGTGTAACTCCATCGATAAGTGTTTGACGTAAAAATATCTGCCACTGGCTATATATTGAATGAGTGACAAAATTGGTCCATCGAGAAGCCTCGTTACGATTCGGACGAGAATTCTATTAGACTAATATGTCGAAACCGTGTAAGCGTAAGATCAAAGCAAGAAAATCTATATTCAGTGTATTCGTTGTATGAATTCCTTTCAACTGTTTCTTTCTAATCTTATTCTGTCTTACTTGGAATTAATATATGTTACAGTAGCTTTAACAAATTACGTAAGAAAAAGCTTACCCTATTGCAAGCATACGACATGATGATAGGAACTTGTCCATAAAATGTAGCCTACTTAGATGGCTTGCTCCACGTACATTAAATACAATAAACATTCATTACTAAAAACAAAACAAAAGCTACTGCACTTAATGGCATGAGGCGAAAAAAAAATGTCATGTGACAGGTGAAGGCATTAGTAAAGTGTATAGTAAGTTTTATGTCACGTGCCTTATATTTACATACGCAGCCAATTTGGCAACTATATGAAGGGTAGCTGAAGGATTAGTAGTGTCAGGGCACGCTAATTCATTTCAGACAAATAACTTAAGGAGCTGTCGTACATGAATTACATGTAGAAATTCCATTACCACGAAACGCAAACATGTACCATTTTTTGCACAGTTACACAATAATTAAAGTCCTTTTTTACATTCGTAGCGGTACACAAGTTGTTGCAAAACAGTTGCTTTAAAATGGCTAATGGCATTTATAATTGCAATAGTGACAACCGATAAATTATTGAGAAAATGAAAAGTACGTTGTTCGAATGTAGGACGTTAATGACATCACCCAGAAAGAATACTTGTGAGTACTCCTCAGCAGGGGTTGAACAAGAAAGAATACTACGAGATAAATTCTTGGTCCTTCAAGGCCAGGACAAAGCGTATATGAGTGTGTGTGGGTTGGTACATAATATCTCGTCTTTACGGCCCAAGCTACAAACGCAATTCGCCACCTCATCTTTTAAAAGGGTAAAGGTAAGAAGCTGTGACTGTGGCCGGATTTCAGTCGAAAGGGAAGACGGGAGAGGGGATTAAGGGAACGACATTAAAAAATCAACTTTAGCCTTTACCGAGTACATGACATGATGAGTAACACGGACCTAGCAGTAGATAAAGGTCACTTCGCTCCAATATAAACACTGTGACACACATCTATTATTAAAGCACGTCCTTTAAATGGTCATTGTTTTCAAAGGTACTAACTCCCTGAATATATTTGAGAACACCATTTACGGTATGGATTATTATACTGCAGTGTCTAATGTAAAATTGTTGAAGAACTTGGCAATCTCTAGCTGATTTTATTAATATTAGGAGTAGATTTTATTGGTGTGTCTATTTTTGAGGAGGGCTACAAGATTTTCTTTGATAGGTCGTATATTAAATTAATGTACAGTACCAACATAGATTCTGTCATATCCAAACGAAGCGTAGCGCGAAATTTCGTTTCG
>KZ872108.1:20584-31847 GCA_003456935.1 Machilis hrabei
TTTTTTTTTGTATTGGTACCAATACGCCACGTTCTATGAATCGTTTCTCACTATGGAACACTGTTGATTTATTAATATTACATATTTTGCAGTAGCTGTTACAGTCTTTCCTTCGTCTAATTGCTTGACAACCAGCACTTTTACCACTTCACTAGTATANTTCCTTGACTTCATTTTCACTACTAACAAAGCTCAGTCATCAACAAGGAACTTTTACAGGGTGTGGAAAAAATGGCGGACAGTAATATAGGTTAGAGAGATTTTAGAAAAATAAGTCGAAATTACCTCATGGCAAAATGACGAACGACGCGTCGTTTAGGCGTAAAATGCGGAATTACTTTGATGAAATATGGCAACCCCCTGCATTGGAAAGATTACAACTTATTTGATGACAGCCGTATCAGTAGAACGTCGTTGCCCAGAGGTACGATGCCAGTTTTCTATTTTTTGTGGAAGATCTGGCGCTGGTTCGAATCCTGCTCCTTACAAACTTTTTTTTTCCTAATTGAAACGATAGAATATTAATTGATTTGTTAGCGAAATGTTTTAAGGTAATTCTGTTTGTGTGACCTGTAGAGGCATAAAAACAACTTAGTTTACAAAATTCAAACAACGTTGATTTTAATTTACCAAAGAGTTTGTGAACGAGAAAACGAAAACATACTGAATGTTACTCTCGACTCCGAACATTGACAAACAAAAACACACGTTGATAAGGATTCTAACTAAATTTACATTTAGTATTATGGCAAGACGACCAAGAGAATTTATACTAAATAAACGTAAACACTAATTTATTTGTAACACATGTTTTTATGTAGATGCGAAGCTTCCGACGTCACGTGAGCTGAACATATTGCTTAAGAGACCGGACTGCAAACAAAAGATAACATACTTTTGCTGTTATAACAATGGAGTACTCGCTTAATGTGTGTTGTGACATGTACCTAGTTTTTGGTGAATGTAATGAAATTGCTAATGAATATGCGAATCGATATCCTGCACGACGCCATCCGAAAGCCAACGTGTTCAGGAGACTTGACCAACGAATGCGAGAGACCGGACACGTTGCACCTAGAGCATCAGTGGATCGCGGTTGCCCAAGAACATTGCGGACACCTGCTATTGAAGATGCTGTGCTTGACGCGACATATGATCCTGGGTCAAGTACGCGTGGAATTGCGCAACAGTTGGCGCTGGATAACCTAATAGTCCACGCCATTTTACAAGACTAGGCTTTGTATCCGTACCATTACACTCAGATCCAAGGCCTGTTACAGACCGATTATGCTAAACGCCTTAGGTACTGCAATTGGTTGCTTGAACAGCACGAAGCGGATAATAACTTAATAGGACGCATTCTTTGGACTGATGAAGCAAGATTCACGCGGGATGGAGTATTTAACACCCATCACAGCCATTTTGGGGCAAATCAGAATCCACATGTCATCCGTGAAAGAAGCCATCAGGTCCATCAACGTTTGGGCAGGAATCATTGGTGATTTCCTTAAAGGCCCATATCTTCTTCCTGACCATCTGAATGCAGAACGTTACCATACCTCCCTTCGAACAGAGTGAATTTTGGTATTAGCATGATGGGGCACCCCCTCATTTTGGCGATCAAGCTCGACAGTGGCTCAACACAACGTTTCCTCATCGATGGATCGGACGTGGTAGTGAGGTACCTTGGCCTCCGAGGTCTTCTTACCTTAATCCATTGGACTTTTTTTCTTCAGTTCCATTTGAAGGAGCTCGTTTACAGAACACCGCCGACAACCCTTGATGACTTGATAGCCAAACTGCATGCGAGTGTAACCACAATAGATGTTGCAATGTTACAACGTGTGCAGGCGAACATTCCAAAACGTGCCCTGCTTGCCATCAAATGGACGGGGGCCATTTGCAACATATCCTTCATTAGTTCAATAACGATCCATCAATCGCACAATCACTCCAGGCACTGCCTCAAACACGTCAAGTGTGTGCTTTTGTTTTTATATCGCTATTTTCATAGTCATTGCTCCCTTGGTCTTCATAAATTGAGTCTGCCTACTNTCAAAAACCCCTACTCAATCTAGTTTTACACTCGCGGTACAACTCATCATTTCATTGGCATCTTAAATTTATTTTCTCAGTCCTCCATACTCTGTATCTCTCTTTACTCATCGACTTTATCCAACTTTTACAATCTTCGAACCTGCAAGAAATAAAGACCTAATTTTCCATTTTTTTTCTTTGTTTTTATGCACTTATGGTGCTTTTTGCACAATAGTGTATACTATTTTATGATCGAGTTTAATAAAAAGCTATTAAAAGTGCTACATATGAAATATGTTACAATGATAACGTACAAATAATTAAAGGTAGACTTAATTAAATTAAAATTAATACATAAAATCACCTCATTTTCGGGCGACTATTCTCACAAACCTCTTTCATGGTTTCCTTTGGCCTCACTTTGTACGCACTCAAACTGTACCCTCTTCTAGCCGTAACCGCTATTTCACTTAACCTTTACACCACCTTACTCCCTCCATTTAAAAATAAACAAGTAGGTTAACGATAATTTATGAATTATCATCTGCATTTCAACGAAAATTAATTACCTCATCACATTTCTCTTACAAATAAATTACTATTCTGTCGATTAAATTTAGAAACAAATGTTTGGTAGGAGTTGGATTTGAACCAGCGCCAGGTCTTCCACAAAAAAAAAAAAATAGAAAACTGGCATCGTACCTCTGGGCCACGACGTTCTACTGATACAACTGTCATCAAATGAGTTGTAATCTTTCCAATGCAGGCGGTGTTGCCATATTTCATCAAAGTAATTTCGCATTTTACGCCTAAACGACGCGTCGTTCGTCATTTTGCCACGAGGTTCGACTTATTTTTCTAAAATCTCTCTAACCTATATATTACTGTCCGCCATTTTTTCTACACCCTGTATACTGTTAACCAACTAAACATACATATTTACCTCGGTTGCTGTCAAATAGGATAACACTGCAAAATTTCCGTTCGTTGTAAGAGTTTTGTCAGGCAGATTTATTACATTTTCAAGAACAAGCGAGCGTATTCGAATAAATGGAAATAACATGTTCTTCCCGAATGATGGCCTATCTCTCTTCCATGTAACTGCATTAGTGAAACAACAATTTATTAAGAAATCTTGTATATGTTTCCAACAACGAATCAAGCTGCCACTGTCGCATTGTAATACTTTTAGCCGCTTCTGTGTGTGGTGATTATGTCCAATGCAAAACACTCAGAGATGGCAAACTTTTTAATTACAACAAACACAGTTAAACAGACTGATAAATATACGCAAAGCCGTGGGTGTGGGACACAATCATGTTTATCTTGAAGTGGCTGGCGGTCGCTAGTCGTGTGTTCACTACTTTGTTGATCGTTCTACACTTGAGGAAATGTGTAAAAATGTATAATTTTTTTTTATTTTTCGTCTTTTTCTTATTTAATTTGTAAGTGATTTTTTTTTATTTGCGACTTTTTGATCCTGACTTATGACTCGTACGCCAAAGTAATCGGTTTCTTCTTACGCACCTTTTGTAGAAGAGGAAAGGCTGATAGTGTGATGATGAACAGTTACGAAAATAGATTCGAAAATAAAACGAGCCCCATATGTAGTCAACGTACCATTGATGGTTTCTTCACTACACTCATAATTAGGCATTTATTGAAGGACGACACTAAATTGAGATAACATTGTTCGCATCAATGTTCCTTAGTTCAGCTTCGTTGTGATGACCTGAAGAAAAACTCTATTAACCATATTTTCTACCAGATTAGTGTACTACATTGTTAAGAAATTAAAGAAAGATCAGTATGTAGGCTAGTATTACGTTTATTACAATACAGTACAATACAAACGGGGGAAGCTATCATATGAATCTGCTTTGTAAGTTAACTGAAATTAAGAAAATCAAACTGGATGTTATAAAGTTTGGGCTGAGATGTAACGTTTCCTGGCGGAGGGGAGTTAGCGTTCACATGGGAATAGTGGAAGTAGTATTGCTATTATCGCTTACATTGCTGTAGGGGGTAATGAATGGGTTCACTGTTGTAGGAAGATGATTGATACCGAGAACAGNATTCAGTCTCAAGTTAATTCAGTATTTGCACTGGTCTTAATTCAGCGTGGTTAATGAGGTGAATAGGAACGGCTTTCACGGACATTGCTACACTCTTAAAAAAAAGTGTCAACGTGGTCTTCTTGACCTCCCAACATCTTATTAAGTAATGCTTTACGCTCAGTAGCCCTCTCTTTCGTGGTGTCTGTAAGTTTGTCAATTTCAGTGCTCTTGGTGGTATTTTTAGGGGGTTTCCTGTTCTTGTTTGTGTCCTTCAAAGTAGGTGTCTGCTTGGGGAAAGTCGGAGTTGCCCTGCTCTCTGTTTTGATAACATATAACTCAAATGGTAATGCTACTATAAAAATATTTAAATTTGTAATATGGCAAAACAAAATCTGAACATTTTGTTACAAAAGATAAAGCGCCTGAACGAACAGCTTCTCCACTGATTTATTTTCATGCATTGTCTTTTGACATTATGGTCCCGATAAACTGGGGAAGCCTTGTCATAAATTGAGGGGTGCTTTGCTACATGCTCAATCAGTGTTTCATCTTCATCTGATGAAAAATCATTCACCGGTATCGAGTGGATGTAGAAACACAAAACGAACAATAAATCAAAACAAAATCAAGCACAAAACACCTCCGATTTGTAGTGCGACTGCGACTAGACTGCTCTTGGAGTAGTGTGGTCGTGATCGCGCACTCTGAACGCGGGTCGCGTTCGCCTCGAAGGAATTGCTCAGATATGGAACAACTGAAACCAGTCCTGTCGCCCGGTCGCAATTGCTAATGGTGGTCGCGTNTAGNGAATCCAGCCTTAACAAGTCCAGTGTGGGATATAGTTAAGAGGAAAGTGTAAGGTCTGCTCAACATCTAATGTTTTTTTCAGCCGTAGTATGTAACCCGAGTAACGTTACGGAAAGGTGAGGCGAAAAAGGTTTACGTAAGGTACGCAAAAAACCTCGGAAAATAGAATAGAAGAGTTAACGAAGAGAGCGTTAAACCCATCCTTCCATCATCAATAATTATTATACGTTGCAAAATACTGCATCTTCTTGAAAGTAAACATCACACAAGCGTTAGTTATCCATATCGGCATCATGCATAGTATAATTGGTATCTGAAAAATACAAAAAATAATTTATATTAAAAAACACGATGTTAAGGATTTTGCATTTATATATTTTTTTTATATTGGTTGATTTTAATTCAACGCGTCTATATATTTAACATTACTATTAATGTTTTGTGCTTTTGTATGTTTTCTCAGTGGTCGAGAAGTGTTTTAAACTTATATTTATTTACCTGTATGTCGGAAATGTGCGTGACAACCCATCTAGTCTAGTGTTGAATCTTACAAATTCCCTTAATGAACACAAGCAAAGTTAAATATTTAATCTTCGATTAACCTTGACACAGTAAAGTTAACCTGAGAATTGTGTTGCGCCAACTGTAGTTAGCAGCCAATCTCAGATTAGTACACGTCAAACCAAGATTAACTTTAATCTCCCACAGTTGACCAGATAAGTTCCTTAATCTGAGATTTGCTACTTTCAAACATGGCAGTCTCAAATAAATACACAACCATCCGTGCATCTTTGTTACCTCATATATTGCTAATTCTGTGATATGTGTAAAAAATTACACTACAATTTTTAATACCATAATAACAGGTTGGAATAATAGTGAGCAAAATACTCTGTATTTTCTATTATGTGTTTGTAAGTGCAGATCAACACCATATTCCGTTCTGAGTTTAGTGTTTGTAGCTAGGTCTTAAATTGTTCCACCCAACTTATTCACTCCTGTTTTAATTTAAACTCCAGAATTATTACTCGGGTATTTAAGACTTCAGAACCTAATTAGCAACAGTTTTTACAATATATACTCATTTTAACTTCATTGTAGACCAATCACGCTTTGGGAATTTCAAAGGAAAATTCCAAAAGTGGTTTTCTTGAATTTCTGTGTTATCACTCAATCACAGCATTTCCTATCCTCTCACGTGCATCAAAATCACCACTTGTACTAACTACAGCTTTTAATAAGTATGGTAGGACGGAATATTTATGTGATTAATAACGTACAAAACAAAACAACCCACTCCACCTTCTGTCCCGGTTTCAATTGTCACCGATCCCGATATCATTCCATAACGTCACTGTAGCATTTAGGTTATGGTCGAAATATTGTGGGTATATTCCAAATACATTATAATACATCCTACAGGCTACAAATTATGTTCAACCTAAACTTGTATGTGGTGCACTTCATTTTGCCAAGGCTTTCGGAATATCACAATTCAGACAAAATTTGCAGTGAAACTGTATGATTGCAGCACATAGTTCATGCCAGAGGCATGTGATGGGACTGTTTATTATAGCATAATAATAATAAACACTTCATTCCATGTAATGGTACCAACAGAGCGATGGTGCAGGTGAACCTGATGTTCCGAGGGAGGATTTCTGTAATAGATCAAATTACACTATTTTGGCCAAGAATATCTATCCTAGGCTACTTCTACAAATGTATACATACCCCTACCCTTTTACAAATCTACTGTTATTCCAAACTTAATGCATGTACCCTATCCCTACCTTAACCTATATCTGAGCTTATTCTGACCTAACCAAAACCATCGTTTTATCAGGTGACCGAAGATAGTGTAGTAAACTGACTTCGAACACCTTAGGAATAAAGCAAACAAACTGTTTTCAAAGCATCTGAAATCAACACAAAATGAAGTCGAACTGCACCGTTGCTCAGTTTGTAACTTGTCCAGTTTCATGCTCCTCACAGTACTGGTTTTAATTAAATATTGGAGGGTCGACAATATTTGTGAATTGGCAATATCCTATTAAATATGTTGTTACTCAAATATAATACTGCTTTCAAATTAAAAGATTCCCTACACCTCGCCTCTTGTAAATAAAGCAAACAGTAATACGAAATATTACAAATATTGAGTCATTCGAATATCTGGATTCTACAGAAAAAAAAAACCAACAGAAACGGTTTGTCCTTTGCCTTATATAGACTATNTTGCACAGCTGACAAACAATTTTGAATAGCCCAAAGAGCTTCGATGAAGAGGCTCTTTGGTTGCCCGCTAAATTACCTAGAAATTGCTTTTACAAATACTTATTTGGCAATCTCGGATTAGCTAATCTTTTGGCAGACATGGACTGAACGAGTTTGGTCCAACATATTTGTGTTAACTGCAGATTAAATTAATCAGAGATCAGTAATCTCGGATTACTTAACTCGACATTTGAAAGAGCTTGGTGCAACTGGCCATTAGCAGTGGATTCTGGCTAAGGTTTTCTTTATCGTACAGTATGTTAATTAAGCAGCCTACATATGCCTTTATTGTAGGCTTATTAAGGTCACTGTGTTAACTGTCAAATCGACCATAACTGTAGGCCTTGCTAATAAACCTCAAGGACTTCTTCTCTACAATTTTGTAGTAGGATGATATGAATCCTTTTTTATGCTTTGATCAGTGTCGCTTTGTATTGGTCTAGTTGTAAGGGCACATCCACGCTCATTCGTGTCCAGAAGCATAAATGATATCACGTTTACTGCAAAAACTNACCATTGTTTTAAGTTTTCGGTAGTGCGTCTTTACTGTATAATTTTGTATTATACATTTATGTGCGTCTACATGTAAGCTTCCTTGACCTGATGCGTAATTTGTGTGCTATCTCACTTTCCGTAAAAGCCCATTTCCGCTGGCAGTCGTTTTTACTCAGTTAGCGTCATGACTTGATGACTAGTCTGATCATGCTCTGGGTCTCCTTTTCCAGAACGTAATGGCCCCTTCAAAGTTACAAATAGGTTCGCTTACAGTGCAGACGCATCCGACCTAATAGAATTTCCAGAGCAACGAACGCAGCAAAGCTTTTTGTTTATCTATCTCCACCTGAACACTTTCAAAACCACGCGTCAAGCAAAGAGGCGTTTAACCTATCAGATAATTAATTATCATAATAACTGGTTTGTTTACGTGGCGAGTAATTAATAATGTTAGGTTTTCGTTAAGGACATACAGTCTTATTTTTTATTTTTTGACGTTTCTCAGGTGCAACATTCTGCAACTGTTGAATATGGCGGACACTTATTAACAGTCTTTCTGCAGTACAGCCTATTTGAAAGGTGTGTTCCTTTTTATAAGTAGAGGTTCTGCTGGTCTGGTTAATTAAAAAGAATTGCAGATGGTAGTTGGTACCCAATTTATCTTCTGTTAGTTCGAATTATAATGATGTAGTTTTGTTTACTCCTAAATGTGCTCTAATAACACACCAAGGTTGGTAGATGTGTAACAAGCACACCCAACATATGCGTTAGGCCATGTGTATGAGTGGAATAATTGCAATAGTGTATTACTTTTGCTGTGTCAAATCAGTCTACGGTCTTAGAAAACGTTGGACTAAAGAACTATCTGTAGACGTCTAGTGACGAAATTGAGCAGTTTTGAGTTTTTGACTGAAAACGCTGAACAAGGTTTTTTATTGTCCCGTACAAACTATGTATTGACGTCAGAGAATGGCTGAGTGCCTGGATATTCATTTAGCAGTATTATTAACAGTTCCTCGATGATTACATATTGAACCTCTTACTGAATTCATTCGTCGATCTATTGCTTCATCACACTGATAACCAGTTATAACGAGGGTTAACTGAAATNAAACTGCAGTTGTACTATCACCGGCCTTGTGACTTCTACTTCGCACTGGTTGACTTGATGTAAATAAGAGGATTTCGCTGTCGTCGTGTACTGAATAGATAACATACAACAAATTATCCTCGTAGTATAGAACTGTCACCTCTCATTTATGTCTCGTAAAATGTAGTTTGAACAGAATAAAATTTCTTGTTTGATGAGAGGCCATCCATAGAACTGAACTAAACCGCGACAGGTGTTGTCGGTGACACCTGTGTTATTTGGTGAGCGATGTAGCACCTATCGCTTGCACTGAAATGGGATGGGTTCCAATATATGTTGCAGTTGTTAAAACTTTATGGCTGCTCTTGTTCAGTTGCTGTGCGTTAATGGTCCCACACACGCTTCGCGCTGATTGAATTTTGGCAACCACTCGATGAAGGTCTCAGATTGTTTCACATCACACACATACCGATGGGTCACCACTTTGAACATTCCTTCCGGAAGACACGTGATCATAACTAACTGTGGTGCAGTTCACAGGTAGGCTCGTAGGATAACCCTTTAGAATGAGGGCAACGATTCTGGCCAGAGGATTTAAATCCAGGACCTCGCGCTCTTATTCGGTTTTGTGATAATGGCGAGGTACTTGTCTATCGACTGGTCCTAATCTGGGGGATATCTACCATTTTTTTAATTATTATTATTATTTGCAATGTAAACTATGTTCAGAAAAAATATTTTAGTCTCTGAAGTGATATCGGCGTTTCAGGAATAGGCATTGTTTCAGTTGTTGGCCGTTTTTGATGTGTTTGAACACCTCGAATTTGCACATCAAGGCACTACCTACCAATATCGGTGTCTTTGGTGGTCACGACGACGTGAGATAGACCTTAGTTATTAATTGATGTGTCGTATGTGGCCTTATTTTGAAGGTTTAATTTTATTGATTATTTTAATTTTGCTCTAAATGCGTTTTCGTTTCCTTGTTAAGAGNATAATTGGTCACGAATCTGGAAGAGATGTGGTGGACGTAGATTAAAACAGCTAGTTCCGCTGCAGTGAAACACATGTGCGATTACGGAAGAGCCATTTAAAAATATACACACACACAGACTCTCACACGATGGGATGGCAATATAATTACTTTAATAGGCAATTAAGTGTGTTTCCTACGATAATTTGTTCAGGCTGTTCCGTAATTAATAACCTTGCATTCACACATCTGGATTGAGGCAGTCATCCCTCGTCCACCTTGAGGAAGATCACTTCGCGCGAGGAGTTACGGGATCAAAGAAGAGGAGAAGACACAACAATCGGTAAAAAGACAGAGAATAGGAGGGAGATGAAAAATTACGATTTTGTGGAATGTGGTTGGAGGGGGGCGAAGGGGAGAGAGGGTGGACGAGCAATTACAGCTTCCTGTAGAAGGTTTTTGCTGTTCATCCAACGAAGGGTGTGCGGAGAAGTGAGGAAGAAGAAGAAATCGGGGAAAGCTAAATAGATGATGAGGTAAAGGACATACAGAGAAACGGAAAGTGTAACTCATCCAGAAATTTAGTGGAAGANACGAAATGCAATAAGGAGGCGGTGTTTCATTTAACGAATAGTCGTGATGTCAGAATATGATTTGTATTGAATGGAAACGTTTTTTCTTTAGATACACATGTGTGTTTGTATGCGTGACTTTCCCTTTCCAATCGGTGCGTCTTGTTTCGTTTAATGTTAATGTAACTGTCTCTTAAACTATGCACGTAATTGAATGGTAATGTTGGGGCTGTAATTGACTATAGTCTAAAAAAACTTTGGATATTAAAAAAAACTGTTTGTAACATGACTGTCAGCTACTAGGAATGACTTTATCACATGTACGTTAGCGGTTGTTGAGGTTAACAGCCGACTGCGGTAGAGTAGCCACTTAGCCAACAGGCTTTCGTAGCCTACCAAAGTCCCTCATCTCGACGTAAGAGTTGTCCATTCATCTGCCTTAATCAAAATTAGCTTTGGGCATTGCCCTTAAAATTACCTATGTGATGTCGATAGAACGTAGAACACTACATGTCATCATCGTCGTGAAGGTAACTTTTATCGAGTACGGCGGAACCTAGAGTGGAAGATAAAATTCGCTAAAGGTAGTTGGGGTTCACTATACAGACTGACAAGGTCGGCTTGAATATTCTCATCTAAAATGAAATGTTAAATTGGGTCGTATTGAAATCCCACTTAAAATATTTAACGTAAGTAGAAATTGACACGTTCTAAGTTCATGAATGCTGGCCCTTCTAGAGTGGAACATTTTCAAGCGCAAAGAAAGGCATGACTTGTTGCTAGTAAATCCAAACTAAAACGTCATTATGTGAATACGGAACTGTTCGTTAACGACATCAAGATTTAATACTAAACAGCAGACATTGTGTGGTGTTAGATTAGAAATACCTCAATAGTTTGCAACCTTCCATACATTTTAGATTTGCGGGTTGCGTGATTCACTTTCTTAAAAAAA
>KZ872112.1:6027-16779 GCA_003456935.1 Machilis hrabei
AAAAAATTGTTCAATCTGTGTAAATAAGCCTTTTCAAATATTTTAGAAATTAATGATAGGAGAGATATTGGACGATAATTAGAATATTCTTCAAATGGGCTGACTTCAAAGTCAGCCAATTATGAATTTTCTGGTTGCTTGACCATTTTGAAAAAAAATCATTTTTTGTCAGATATCACCCCTATATACCAATAGTACAAATCCACAACTATTTTATTTTTACTCGGTTTCGTTTCGAAATGGCGGCCATCTTTAAATCATGGTGGACAGATATTTTTGCGTTTGTAGGTGTTTACGCAAATGCAAATATCTCTGAACCGGAAAGTGATAGAGCCTTGGAAAAAAAACATTGTTCGCAGCAGAGTTTGGGCTACANTTTTGGTCTCGTGCATTGGTTAGCTTATTGAACTTTTAAAAGGTGAAAAAGGGGGCTAAACCAGAACTAAANTTTTGCAAAAGTATGACTTTTCAGAGTTTCCCTATATTATCTTGGAAAGAAATCTCAGGTTTCAATATCTTCAAATCTTTCCCCTTATCTGCAACTATCATGAAATCAAGATTTTGTCACAGTACAGCCACCTCTTCCAAGGCATTTGTTGTGACCCTCTACAAGTGCACAAAAAATCAGTGTCTAAGGGACTAAGGGAAATAAAAGTGAATTATATTTGTAAGGAAAAATACTTCCCCGTAAAATATTGTCCCAGGGAAATCCTTACGTCCTACATGCTACACAAAGATCTTTGTTAGGCCTACTGCTCATACTGCTACTATTGATAATGGTGGTGATGAATATGTAGACAAAACAGAAAATATGGAGAAAGTTGATACTGTTTGGAATTGTCGCCTGCAGCCAAAATTAAAAAAACTTAGTTCTGATAAAAGAAAAGGTGATTTGAAAGCAAAGTGTAAGAAAGTGCCAGAAGCTATTAGAACAAAGTTGGAAATAGGTTTTGATGAGGATATTGACGACAGTGAGCCCGACCAACAATCTCTATCGTTTGAGTATGATGAACTGATAGAAAAAAAAGAAGTGTTTCGTAGCAAACAAAGAAACAAAAATACAAATTATTAGTCTACTTTCAGAGTCTTGGTCAAGAAACAAAATAACTACTGAGTTTAATGTCTCAGTGCATCTTGTTAGGGTGTCAAGGAAACTGGTCAAGGATCAAGGCATATTGCCAGTGTTGGGGAAAAAAAAAAGGCGTCAGAATTTTAGATGTAACTGCCAAGAAAGTACTAGATGTCTTTGAGGATGATGAGAACAGCCGCTTATGTCCAGGCAAAACGGACTTTGTCTCTGTGAAAATTGATGGTAAAAAAGTTTACAAACAAAAAAGGCTTATGTTGTGCAATCTAAATGAGCTCTATGTTGAATTCAAAAACAAACATCCAGAATATGAGATTAAGAGGTCAAAGTTTTGTGAAATGAAGCCAAAATGGTGTATTCTTGCCGGAGCTTCGGGAATTCACTCTGTGTCTGCTTGTACCACCAAAACGTAAAACTTATGATCGAAGGAGCAACATTGAATGTCGACTATAAAGAACTGCTGGATATGATGGTTTGGGACATAACTGGATAAAAAATGTATGATGGAAGAATGTGATCAATGCCCAGGACAGTAAGCTTTGCTTGAAATGTTTATTGAAGGCCAAGAAACTGATGAAATTACAGAAAGCATTTGCTACAAGCAGTGGGTCACTGTAGATAGAGCCGAGATGTTGACTCTGATGATACTTAGAGATGAATTTTTTTGAAACTCTTGCAGAGAAGCTTCACAAGTTAAAACAACACCACTTCATTTCAAAAGTTGTGTCAGTTTCTAAAAAGATAAAAAAAGGCAAGCCTCAATACTTCTGAATGCCTAGTTTTAGCTGATTTTGTTGAAAACTTTTCTTTTGTAATTCAGGATGAGATCCAATCTCATCACTGGGTAAACCGTCAAGCCACAATACATCCCTTTGTNCATTACTATCATGAAGGGGGTCAACTGAAGCACCAGAGTATTTGCATCATCAGTGANCACATGGAGCACAACACTGCGGCTGTGCACACATTCCAAACACATCAAAGCTACTTTCCCTGAAGTCAAGGAGATTATCAGATGGTGCCTCAAGCCAATACAAGAATAAGAAGAATTTTGCAAATATCTGCAACCACAAAACAGATTTTGGTCTTGATTGTAGTGGCACTTCTTTGTTTCCTCANATGGAAAGAATGCTTGTGATGGTGTGGGTGGAAACAATGAAGAGAGAGGCAACTAGGGCAAGACTCCAGAGGCCATTCAATAACCAAATCTTAACACCAAATTACTTGTTCAACTTTTNCTCACAACACATACAAGGAATTATTTACTTCTATGTTACAAGTCAAGAGGTTCAGGGTCATGCTGAAGAACTGAGGGAAAGGTTGCCATTAAGTTCTTGTAACCAGGAGTTACCACCAATTCCATCCTTTGTCAGAAAGCAAGATTAGGTGCTACATAACTTCATGCGCTACAAACTATGATGATGATGTCTTGTTTAACGGCACGTCGACACCAAAAGGCCACAAACTATGAAGTAGTACAAGTGAACAATTTTATCCCTCTCACAGTCAGTATCAAAGACCAGTTGCCTGTGTGTANGATGGTCAGTGGNGGCTGGGTGAGGTAGATGATATCAGTGTGCAGAATAGGGACATTCACGTGGTTTTCTATCATCCAGCANGACCAAGAACCTCATTTCAGAAGAACAACAAAGACTCAACATGGGTGCCTCTGACAAATGTTCCGAGGAAACATAATGCAATGGAGCTGACAATATCAACTGAACAATCCCACAATACTGAATATAACCTTTCTGAGGAGATCTACCACCTACTTCTGAAACACCAAATGTAATCACATGTGAGCATATGAAAATATATCTAAATNATTCTGTTAAGGCCCTAAATTGTTAAAATAATTTGATAAGTATACAAGTCCAGTATTAAAAGCTGATGTTGGGGGTCTTACATATATACTATACGATTTTTCACGTGTTTTTTTTTATCAAGCATAGCTTCATTATGGCTTCAGTCTCANACTTGAAATTTTCACAGTGGCATAGTATCATATAGACCTTGAATTGAACCAAAAATTAGATTTGTTCAATTTTGCCAACCAGAGATATTTAGGCCTAAAATAGGTCAAATTTGAAAAAAAAAAATGTTCAAAGAGTCATAAAAAATAGGACACAAATCTCGGGCTTTCTATTTTTTTTTTCAAGAAAGTATTAGTACATATATACCTACTAAGAAAAACTGAAGCCTGAGATTTATTTCCAAGGTAAGATAGTGACACCCTGAAAATTAATAATTTTACAAAAGTTTTGTTCTGGTTTAGCCCCCTTTTTCACCATTTAAANGTGCAATACGCTAACCAATGCATCCATGGCCAACTTACTACCCCATTTATCTTGAGCCTCTGGTCTTCACTTTTCATAAAATTACCATCGACGGCCAATGCACAGACTGTCTAAGCTGGAAATACGTAAATACGCTGGTGCGTAGCCCAGACTCTGCTGCAAACAATGTTTTTTTTTTCCAAGGCTCTATCACTTCCCAGTCAAGAGATATTTCATTTGCGTAAACGCCTACAAACACAAAAATAGCTGTCCGCCATGATGTAAAGATGGAAACGATTTCTAAACGTAACAGAGTCAAAATAAAATAGTTGTGGTTTTGTACTACTGGTACATAGGGATGATATCTGAAAAAAAAATTAAATGTTGGTTGGCTTGATATGGATTGACCCTTTTGCATTACATTTACCCTTTCGTGTGTTGCTTAACGTAAAAAAAAATTAAGTGCATTATACTGTATACGTTTCACTAAAAATAGGCTTAAATTTACAATTGTACACACTTAACAGATTTTTTTTATAAATACTGCGCAAAAATATCAATNGAATCATTTTACGTGACTATTTCAATTTTTGCCTCTTTTTTTCTTTGTTGCTAGTTGTGACCAAACAATTAACAAATCATGGCATCAAGCGTTTTAAATAAAGCCGATTTTTAATAGCCTATTTATATTTTAAACTTCAAAATGGAAAACAATTACAGTTAATGAGATTTTCTAACACGGTAATGCACTATTTAAAATTTTTTAAACATTAAAATTGATTGTGTGTTCCTGATCATATAACCCACCTCTAATTCTCGCGAGAACTAATTGAATAAAAATCGTGAAAAAAAAGTAAGGCAAAAATAAGCGGTTCGTAGACTACTTCGAAGTCTTCAACCGGCANGAAGGTAAAAGCTTTGGAGTAAATCACCCAAGGCGCCCAATAATCAGATGGAGAGACGCGATCGTAACGCCGCGCTGTGGAAAGAACGTAAGTACCAAAGACGCTTTTTCGGCTTTCTATTTTCCCTCTCTCTTTGTCTCCTTCCATCTTCTTTCTCCTTCTAGGCGTTATTTGGATGACCGAAGGGCATGCCGGGAAAAATCGTGACAAGTTCTCTTTCTCGTCGAATTGGAGTTGGTAAAAATCGAGACAGAGGTATAGATAGATAAATATCTTCTTTGCGTTACCAATAGCCTCTTTTGTAGTGCTATCTATACAAGTGGATCAAATATGTATGTCTTTTTCAAAGAACGTCTATACAAAGACAAAACTAAAGTTTATCGAATATAAAAACAGTCTGCACGATATTTTTTTTGTATGCATCAAAGTTAAACCTGAGATTAATTATAATATTTTAACGTAGAAATGATTTATAAAGTTATACCAAAAATTTGGCATACATGACTTTACTGATGGTTCAGTAACGTGGGAATTAATTCCACATTTAAACCTTAAAGCCAACATAAGATTTCTTAACACACAGAATGGCCGGTCATTTACTATTTATTCTCTTTGAGTTTAAACTATTTTTTTATTATTAATTATTCAGTGAACACTCAACAACGCATTTTATTTCTTAGATAGTCACGATTAGGTCAACACAACGTATAACGACTGNCCTGACACCCACTGATCATATTATGTCACTCTTAACTGCATTAAACTTGGTGCCCCACCCAGATCTGCTTCTAATATTTGGTTTATATTTGTATTTGGGTCATTCTCTAAGTAAGGTACAAAATTGAAGAAATATTTTTATTACAAATATGCACACACAAAAATACCCAGAGTACTGATATCTTTTATTAATCTAAATTTAACACCTAGGCAATTGGTCAAGTTTTTTAAATTTTGTTACTTAAATGTTAATTATTGTATCCTCTAAGCTGTCCACGGAGGGGATGTCCAAGAAGGATACCAAAACTAGACTTGATTTTTCATTACTTCAATTTAGAAATTAGAAAAGTGGTGCTTTTAATATTTTTTAACATTTACTTAAATACACCTACAAAATGAGTTTGAACCAGTTAATGAGCGATTCTTACCTTAAATATAATGACCATGTAGTGGACACAAAAAAACTTTGCTAAGTAAAGAAATTAATATTTGAGGTTTTAAATCCTTAGCACAATACACTAGAGGACACAATCATTCACTGATAAAGAATATGGCTTTCCTGTCCTCCAATTCTAAAAGGTACAGTAACAGCTGCTGTCATCTATAAACATTTTAGTGCACTTTAAAATACATTTTCTCTGTTAATTTTTAAAAGATACAGAAAATTTCTTTAGATATGGATTCATGATACTTCAAAATAATTACTATTCATATAAAACTATGTTTTAATCAAGTTTGAGAAGCAACAACAGCCGCTTTATTATAAATTGGGTCTAGGGACAGTCCACGGAGGAAAATTCACATGTATAATATATACAATTTATTTTGATTAAATAAATTTTCAGCAAAATATTCCATGGTCTCCCTTTTTCTTAATTCAACACACTAATATTATGAAAAAATAATATTAGGAGTACTTTTTCTAATTTTTATTAGATGGTGGCGTTTTTCTGAGAATGGCCCATTTGTATTCACTTGTACATCAATGATCTTAGTTGCTGTCAGGTATCTACCCTTAGTTTTTGCATGGTTGTTATTTTACGTCACTTTGTTTCTTTTTGTCTGCTTCGTGGACCTTATTTGTCACCCTAAATTCCGATACCCATTCCCATTTCCCTACTTTCACCTATTTCTGTTAGAACCCATTATAGATTCAGAGCCACTGTTCACATTAACTTTGATATAGCTAATGGACGACTTTGGACACAAAAGGAACCAAGTACAACAATTTGTCTTTCAGGTTAGTTCGATTGCGTTAGGTTAGGCGATTATTAAGGAAAATATAATTGAAATCCCACGGTATTCGATGCATTGTGCTTGTGCAGAAGTAGAAATTGCTCTGGATTTTCGATGGCTTTACAGATTCACTTTGTGTCACCTGATCATTGATTTGTATATTGTTTGAATAATCTTATGCATCGCCATTACTTCTTCACCTTACCCTGCAATGTGGCAGGGAGTGACAGCACCACATGTAATGCACCCGAGTTTAAGTGTTTCCAATCGCGAATCGTCCAGGGGAAAAAGGACTAAAAGTACAAATTAGCCCTACATCTGATTTCCTTTATTTTACGAATCTTCACGGTCACGCCTTGCTATGTCAGTTGCAGGCTGTATAACCTCGCCAGCATTTATGAGAGAATGATAATTGGTTAAATGCTTTATTCTCCCAATTCTACATGATCGAGACAATTGACTTAACAACAAACATGGTGGAGTCGAGGCACGCTGAAAGACAGTACGCACGGTTTCCATAGCAACGAAAATCCAAAATGGCGGATATTTTAAAATTGAAGTATGCTTATTGAATTAGATGTTTTGGGCCAAAATAAACATTTTTTCGTAATATGACTTTTTCCCGCACAACGCACCGTTTGGAATATATTGTGATGTCACCTGACAAAAAAAGGCATATTTTCAATTTTTTCTGTAGGTTTCATACCAAGCTGAACAATTTTTGTATTTAACATTTTTCTCTAGCTCTTCTGCATCATGGCTAGAATTAGCGTCTGCCAGTCACTCGCTCACTTACAGTCAGTTATATATATTAGATAAATAAATTATGTTTTAAATTCCAACAGTACACTGATCATCCATTGTAAATTAGTTTTGTTACCTATGTATAATAAATAAAGTATTTCTTGAATTTTTGTTTGTTTACATTGTTGCTAGGTTAGTTTCAATTTGTTAAAGTTTATGAGGCAGAATTCCAGGTGATAGTTATGTTTGTCAGCAAACATACGAAACAAACGTTTGGCCACCACTGTATCAGCTGGTTTTACATTTCATCGAACTCCAACTCTTCCCTGATGATCCGAGTAAATTGTAGTGCTACACAATAAGGGTTCACGTTCGCATCCAGCTTTAAAGAATTCCCTACAAATCTCAACAACTTAACAACATCCATCACAGATCACATATCATTGATACTTTTAACCCACACTATACCCACACTTGTCGGCTATGTTGCACTGCTTTTCCGTTAGTGTTGTATCTGTTAACAAGCACAACTACCACCTGAAAATTTACCTCATAAATTTTAACAAATTGAAAACAACCTAGCAATAATGTAAACGCACAACAAATTCATGAAATACTTTATTTTTTTATACAAAGATAGAAACACTAATTTACAATGGATGATCAGTATACTGTTTGAGTTTAAAACATAATTTATTCATAAATAATAAACATAAATCGCACCCCATTATATTATTAAATATAACAATATGATGCCACAAAAAATTACTAAAAAAAATCTCCACCGAGATTTGAACTCCAGATCTTGCGATTTAGAGGCGAGTGCCTTAATCAGTTTTTTCTGTTTCTATTTTCGAGCCTTGCTCTTGTTTCTATTATTTTTTTATTATTTTCTTCACACATATATCATCACAAACATCATGCCTTACGCGGGATTCGAACCCACAACCTTTGGGTCACTCTAATCACTTGGCCACGGAGGTCGGCTTAGATCACACGATTTTGCTGTAGCATTAGTGATATTTGCAGGCATTTTAAGTTTTAAGCCCAAATTTAAAACTCGATTTGGCCCACTATGGCTACGTATTTGGGGCTGAGAGAAATATATTCGACGTCATCAAATCAAGCTCTACCAGACAGAATATGTCCATTTTATGCTATTTGGCGGGTATGGTGACAAAAGGTTGCATTGTTAGAAGTCTTTAAGGTAATGACTGAATTACAGTAATTCACGGGCGCAAAATGACCCATAAGGTGTCGATGTGCCGGTAAACGCGACATATCAACATCAATAGTCAGACAGACAGGTGGACACATAGATAAATACATTTTTGTTGTTTATCCCCAACGCAGGTTTGAAATACACTAATGGAAAATTAAATGCACTTGCATTAAGTTTCCCCTTAATGTATTTGAATACTAGGCCTAAAACTTAATTTGCGTTGACGAGGCGTGAGGGTCCCCTCTGGCAGCACAATTTGTGTCCCCACAGTGTAATCAAGTCGCGCTTCTCACCCTATTTCTCCAAGTTGAAGGTTTTCAAAGTTATGCGTAACATTTTCCTTTGAACAGTCAGAATTGGTCCCGCCAGAGACGCTTAGCATCACCGGAAAACAAAAGGCTATTACGTCAAACATGACAAATAGTTTCTCAAAATGAACAGAACGGAACTGCAAAACTTGGAGATGAAATACGAAACTTCTCACCACTGCAATTTTGCAAGCTTCAGACAAAAAAGTCAATGTTATTCAACTTTAACTTAAACATATTTTCAACTTTGCAAAAGCTGCTAATCTACTCGTTTGCTTGTATGATATTAGGTATAACTGAGCCCCCATCCGCGTTGCAACAACTCTTCATGAGTTTTTTTTTTTTTTTTGCCACTCACTCGACACATAGCTAGTTGAGAGTTCTTTCACATCTAGCACTCATCATTGGGACCCCACTTTTACGTCCCTTATATCATACCTTAATACAGTGTACTTCACTGGCAGACTCATAGAATAATGCCCGGTTTACAATGAGACTAGAGGCAAATTCGCCTCTTCTCAAAAACTGGTGATCCACAATGGTGTTTTAAGACTTAAAACTTCACCCAATGAGAACAGTGAAGATGTTCTTCTACTTTCTACTGTCTCTACTAGGTGAACGCGGCGTTGTTGTTTTGTTCAAACTTAATTGAAGCTGATTGGCCAGACTTTAGCTGACTTGCCCAAGAGATGGGAGATGACTATCTCCGAAAAGTCAGGCTGTCCTCGCATGAAAGTCCCACTAGAGTCTACAAAAGTCCTCCCAGAGTCTCATTGTAGACCCGGTGTAGCCGGCGATTTGTATATCCCGGTACAAAATGCCTAGGCGAGTTGTACCCCCAAAGGTAGGTACAAAATGCCTAGGCGATTTGTACCCCCATGGAATATACGTATATACGAGGCTATAAGTGCATTTGGGGGGATACAAATCACCTAGGCGTTTTGCACCCCCATGGAATATACGTATATACGAGGCTATTAGTGCGCTTGGGGGTACACCCCTATGGAATATACGTTTATATGAGGCTATTAGTACACTTGGGGGTACAAATTGCCTACGCGATTTGTACTCCCCTTGGAAAATACGTATATCCCAGGTTATTTGACACCCGGGGGTACAAAATGCCTAGGCGATTTGTATCCCCATGGAATATACGTATATACGAGGCTATAAGTGCATTTGGGGGTACAAATCGCCTAGGCGTTTTGTACTCCCATGGAATATACGTATATACGAGGCTATAAATGCACTTGGTGGGTACAAATCGCCTAGGCATTTTGTACCTACCTTTGGGGGTACAAATCGCCTAGNGGGGGTACAAATCGCCTAGGCATTTTGTACCTACCTTTGGGGGTACAAATCACCTAGGCATTTTGTACCGGGGGTACAAATCGCCCGCTATACCGGCATTACCCTTAACCTCAAGTCTAGGAGTTGACCAAGGGATTTGAACGTGGGATTTCACGATTAATTAATATATGAACGCAAATGTTATCTGTGTGGATTAATTTTGATATGTATTTAGTTGTATTGAATTAAGGTAAAAACGGCTTTAATAGCAGTACAGTACACATTATGTAACATATTACGGCAAGTTTGTTATGATGTCAAATTGCATGCCGTCAACTCTAAATTATCATTTTGAACTCTTTTTAATTCAGATGGGATCCAATTTGCAATCACAGCAGACACTACTTCAATGATTTAGTTACAGCTACAACGTGCTTCATAGTATGTGTCATAGTGATAGTGAAGCGTTTTTTTATGTTCATCAAAGCACCGCGAGTGCCTAAAGTGAATATATAATGAGAAAGAAAGCAAGTGTTTATGAGCCTTTGGTTTTTTTGAAAGTATGAAGATTGTGTGTCTGAAGAAAACAGATGACGGTAGAGAGTTCCACAGTTTGGAAACTAGATGGAAAATGCAGAATCGTAGTAGAGCTTGACTCTGTAAGATCGACACAAGACAATTTGCCTTGTAGTACGACCATGGGTAGCAGCAGGAAGAACCAAAGATGCGATAAAACAAACAAAGGTCAGATACTGCACGACGATGTGAGACAATATGTAGATAAGTAGTGAGGGATACGTTATTGATGAAACGAAAAGCTTGCCTTTGTAGTTAGGTGAGGATATTGAGATTTATTTTATGTGGTATACCGTATATCCAAACGAAGCGTAGCGCGAAATTTCGTTTCGCTTAAAACGCAAATTTTCGTTCACTTACCAAGCTACGAAAAATTATATTCGCTACGCCT
>KZ872114.1:18801-29881 GCA_003456935.1 Machilis hrabei
GATTCGATGCCACGTCGTATAGAAGCACTTATTGCAGCGCGTGGTGGCTTCACCAAATACTGATTTTCGACATCTAATATTGTTTTTTTGCTTTGTAAATTTAATCGTTTATTTGTATCAATACAGGTCGTTTGTGGAATAAATTTCATTCAATTCTGACGATTCCTTCATGGTGTTCCAATTTTTACAAACATGAGTTTAAAAAGAGATACAATATAGTCACTGATTTTTACAATGCTGACCGTTTATAATATTTCTACGATATTAGTAATATTCCAGCATAACTCTTACAATGATAATTAAGATCATTTCTCAACATGTAAAGGACACTGCATCCGCTATTGTACTATAATTAGCGTTCCAGAAATTTCTAATAAGACAAACACAAATTTTTACACTGAATTTGAAGTCCAGAGCTTTGTAATGGAGTTAAGTATTACAACAAATTATGGATGGTCTGATTATATTGTTTCCTTTCAGAGAATATAGTATATTGTACAACCACTGGTTTCTTCTCGGGTTGTACCA
This sequence comes from Machilis hrabei, assembly GCA_003456935.1. NCBI lineage: Eukaryota > Metazoa > Arthropoda > Insecta > Archaeognatha > Machilidae > Machilis > Machilis hrabei. Next base: position 19,330 of record KZ872114.1, read on the forward strand.
GATCTCATGCTTGAGTTTATACTATTAAATCGGCGGTGGGACAAGGTACAGTTTAAGATTCCGAACTTTATCGAATGGTTTGTTGTGAAATTAAAATTGATATTCGTATTGAGTTCACTAATATAGAGGAGAAGAAGCCACGTAGGAAATCCTGTTCGTAGAATAATGGACACTATAGTTATACCCTAAGATTCTTCATTTTTCTACGATCTTCCCAATGCTTCTGATATCTGCGTATTTGTTTGCCGTTTATAGAACAAATAGACCATGTCAATAGAACCACTTTTTCCTTCATCTTTACAATTCTCAGAATGTGCATTGTGATTTTTTCTTTGTTTAGATGAGGTATAACCGTGAAAGAGTTAGGGCGCAACTAAGCTCAATTATAGGCCTACAATGTAGAACANTGCAAGCAAAATTATTAATTGGCTCNTTGATCCACGATGTAACAACACTAGAGTGCGCTTATGTGGTTGAATGTTCAGGCTATTTTGTATTTTCTGCATATAGCTACGTGTAGCAACACCGAGCTTTGATATTGACTTCGATTTTGGTTGTGTAGCGCGCAGTGACGACATAAAGAAAATGCACCACACTTTGGTGAATTGCTGCATAAAATAAACTGCCGGATCAGAGCGAAAAAGAGACATGAGACATTAACACCGAAGCAGTTATACTACTAGGGTTTCTTAATCTCTGATAAGTCAAATATGGTAACAAAGATAGAATACACTAAAACCCATTGTTGAGACAACGAGTGTGCCAAGTAGGCCTACGCATATTCTGAAGGAATTCCNTTACTCGTTTGTTTACCACTCAAGGACACACAACTAAGGAGAGTATAGTCCCAATAGTTTGACACAGGCAGCGCNTTGCGTTGCTACGTGTGGTGTATGAAGGAGTTGATTAAATATTAATGTATTTTTTCAAATACCAAGAACAATGTGGCATAACTAATATTTAAATGTATAGCGTAACGTAAAATAAAGCCACCAGCTGGGTTTTTATTGAACAAATAAGTATTATTTTGCAGAATTTTCAGGAGGGTCTAGAAAACAGGATTTTGTTTAGTCTATGCCGTCTTCTATACAGGTTAACGGTTGATAATTCTTATCTATTGTACGATAATGTGAACTGACATCTCGGATACTAATTAACAGTAAAACAGCTTGGTACTGCAGGTCTAAAATAGTTTAAACAGTTTGTCTACGGTCAGTCTTTTGCACCTGTAACGAGTTCCTGTATGTAACACATAGCATTCCAGATCTAGCAATCTACATCACACAAAACCCGTGTTCTTTTCATGCGATGTGTATCAAATTAGATAGGCACGATTATCGGAGAATACATCATGCACGAATTAACTTTAACATGCTATGAACTACATTCTGTCTTACTTATCCACACGATTATTTTCTGCGGGATGTCTACGTAATTACTATAATAGTAGATGTGAGGAACAAATGCTGGAAGAACCTAAATAATGATTGTCATTATAGTCTATAGTTATGCAAAGATATGATACCGATAANCAGCAACGTCTATGTATAAAGATACACACATTACACCCCATTCACAAAAGTTAAGNGNTACAAAACTTGCAGAAAGTCTCATAATANGATTTATTTAAAGTANCTCTATGGTACTGTTTGTTTTTATCTGACCCTGTAATATTACAATTTAGTTACTTTCTTCTGCTGATTCTTCTTAGTGTGAATAATTGAAAAATCAGCTTACACATACCTTATTCTAGGTTAATCATCAGGCATACTTAGAACATGAATTGTTAGTGTATTTTCAAACTTATGTACTTAAGCCAACATCACACGATAAAATTTTTCTGTCATAACCAGTGTCAGAAGTAGCAATAGAATCAATGAAACNATATATTGTCTTTGCGTTTCCAGATATACGTTGCGAGNAGTTTTTGAATCACTAATGATAAGAAAACAGTTGGAAGTCAAACAGATCAAACAGTAAATTACCGTGTTATGTACAGTATCAGGGTTAGTTCCCATGTACAACAACGATATGAACATAAGTTAATGATTTTAGCACCCGTAATGAATGACAAACATTTTTATGATATCGGCCGATGTAGGCATCTGATACTAGCCTCACTTTTTACCAATCTCCTTAATATCTAGGCTGGGATAGCCTATTTTCCTTAGACATCTAAGAAATAATATGCCCTAATGGTCAAATAGGACATATAAACTTAATGCGCTGACTACACCGGTAGGTAGTCTTCAATTGCCCAATAGTCTACCGAGTGCAATATAGCACCTAGTGCCTTACCATTCGAGTTTTTTTAAGAGCCTTGCTCTTGTTCCATTAATTTATCTTTAATTAATCATCTTTAGCCTATGGACAACACATATAACATCCACATTGATCATACATAACCATGTTATTATGACTAGCTATTTAAAAGAATTTTTAAAGACTGCGATATAAGGGAACCCCACATTTCCTATGGGACCCAAGTCGATATATATGGGACCAAGTGGGCCAACATAGATCGACATTATCAATGTGGACCTCACCCGAGCCAATAAGAAAACCATATTGTTATGCTACTTGGATTTTATGGGGAAAAACACCCTAGTTGGGTTATAAAGTTATCCACTTATTAAATTATTCAAGTCCATTGCAAGGTCGTAGATGTAAAGGTATATCACGTAGAACTTACAGTGTCGCAAACAAGTCGAAAAGGCTGACGCCTCATGGAATGAAATTCGCTAGACGGCAGTGTTAAGCTGAAAGCCCACTAAGGCGCGCCGAACCGCATGGAATATTCCACACGGTGGTTCGGTGAGGCGCGTTATATGGGCGGACCCACGGCGAAAGGCACGTGGAATATTCCACACTGCGGTTCGGCGAGGCGCAGTTCTGCGCGCCTTAGTGGTCTTTCAGCTTTAGGCAGAGCGATGCTCGAAAAACAATTAACGCAACGCAGAAAGATATGTTTTTCATCCAGTTGTTTAAAACAACGCTTTATTTATGTGTAAACCAAATACGTGCAAGTGTTTTTGCATTAGAAATAAATATACTTCCTATGTAGCATGGTAACGTTCTTCCCATCTTGCAATACATTAATAAATTAATCGCACATAAAGAAAACTTTTTCGTTTTTGCATTGATTCGTACAGTTTCAGAGCTTCCCACCCAATCGTCAGTGGAACAAAGTAATATGTTCAGGTATATTCACCAGAATTATTTCATGTATTTTGGTAAACAAACAATAAATTCAATAATGGAAATAATAACCTGCCCAAAACATACCTGACTATAAATTTAAGATTTTCTTAAACACGTAATGCAAATCAGTGTGACGTAAGTGTTAGTGTAATACAGACGACTCCGAATTATTTTGAACGTGTTAATAAGTAAACAGGAAAAATCTAAATTGATTATTTATTCCACCTCTTACACCTGCTTCAACTAATCAAGACTAAGCAGTGTCTCTGTTGCCAGCAGATTTTATTCGCAGAGGGTACTTGCAATGCCATAGGGAAGATGAGAACCTTTTCATACTAAATGTTCTAGTTACTTCAGCAAAGGTGTATCAGATTTCGACATATANACAGTAGAAGTGGTCGGACGTCAGACCTGTTAAAGCCTGATTATCAACGGCTAGTACGTAAGTCAGCTAGTGTCATCTTTTGGCTAAACTCAACGTTNCCATCGGCAACTGAGCTAAAATCTAGAACAGCCCCCTGATTTGTAGCTGGCATTAGTGGACGGTTGGCTAAACTTGGGGTTTTCACAAGAAAGAGAGTCTGACTTTCAGCATAGAAAAATATTGGGAAACAAAAAATTCGATTTACTTTCTATATAGGTCTAGATCAAATGAGTTATACGGCCAACCAATGACAGGTCTGTCTCGGGAATACTCCCTCCCCCTTGTAAAGGTTGTGTCAAAAATGTGATAGTGTGAGAACGTTAACCAAAATGGTATTTCCTATTTACATGTTTGGCTTTGTTTAATAATGATCCGAGACACTGACTGAATAATACTGAGCAGTAAAATTAAATGTAGGCTGCAACAAAATCAACAAATAACTCTGTTTTTAGCAGGACAANGATAGGATTCGATACAGAGTTGCAATATAAGCTTGAGTGGATGGTAGTAACTTGTTGAAATTGAGTACAATAGTAACTTTTTGTGTAAAAGTGATTCTGAAACTGCTGTAGCTTATATGATGTGACATGGGATGAATCTTTGGAGTTTGTAACATGTTTAGTTTATCAACATAGAATCAGAGACGGCGAGTTTGTCGTCAATATGTCGAACTAGTCGGGCTATTACTTGCCGTCGTTACTGCAAAATTTCCAACGTTGTACCGCCTGCTCACATGTCTTCCTCAGGGATAAACAGCTAAAATCTGATTCCTGAGGAAGCTACATGAACATGCGCTGAAATGTTGAAAGTTTTCCAGTAACGAAGGCGTGTAATAACCCGACTAGTTCAACATATTTGATGTTTAGTCCACATGATGTACACATATATTTTGGAGACTAGGTACAGAAGATTTACTGCGTACCGTTTTTCTTTAGGAAACCGTATGTCACATTCCCTGTAATCTCCTGCACTGCTTTGCAACTGGTCAGGAATAAGACAAGACGATTGCTTTTACGGGTTGTTACTTGTTACACAAATGAAGTTAATCGTACATTTGATATTACGTATAATTGAAACCTATTTATAATATTTACTGTGCTTGAAGATAATGCCAATATTTGGGTGTTAGATTATATATTAGTTCGTACAGTCATTCTAATAAACGCATAATTAGGTATTAAACTTTGCTGGGGTAGAGTTCATTAAAAGGAAGAGCACCCCCTGAATTGCGATAGTTCTGTCACTGTGGTCTTTAATTGATGTCCCTTTAATTTTTATATTTCGAACTTCAAAAAATGCTTTACATGTAGGCTATTAAGAATGGAAATTGTACGGTTTCCTTTTCGGATGAGACCACATATTTCTGTGTTAAAACTGATATTTAAATGGAAAGAATAGATACTTGTTACCACTGTTTAACTCAGATAGGAGAGTTGTTGATAAAGAAATTTATGTGGATTTTGAGGTGGCAAGCGGTATCTCGTGCAGGATCCCCAAAAGAAGTAATAGTATGTCAAGCTGCCAAACCTAATTTAATGATACAGGTCTAAACGTAAGTTACTATAAAATACGAGCTCGCTTGAGTTATACGTAGATTTACTTGTAAACAAAATACAAACTTGTGTGATGAGGATGGTGTTGAGTGTTTCGCCCATTGAATTTTACTTTCAAGCTGAAACCAGCCGACAATGGTGGTCGGAATTTGAGTGTGCATCACTGGCCCGAAGCAAAAGTGATCCAAGAAGGATGGTGTTCCAAAAATAGTAATTGCTTTGCCACGAAATGACAAATCTTAATTTAGGGCCTGTTTTATATTTTATTCGAGGTCACGAAACAACCTGAACAAAATCTACGTTTATTTTCACAGTAATACGCAAAATACACACGTCTTTTAGTTTTATAACACGAACCTTCAGTGTCGGCACTATTTAGTTCCGAAATTGAGTAGAATTGTCTAGAGTTTGTAAAATAATATTAAAGTAAATTAGTTCTGTTGAAATGATGTGAGATTATCGTCACAAGCACGATAAAATGTGCTTTGTACCACATAACTGTTATAATAAAATCCATGATGCCAAGTCTGTTGTAAGATGATTTCCAATTTCCTATCCTAACAGACTTGACATATGGATCCGTCATTTATTTATAACAGTTATGTGGTACTCTAAAAAATTTTTACTTACTTTTGAAGATGAGTAATATTGACTTTAGAATTGTGAACACGCGTTTCTTTACCCAAAACAGATGAACGTCAACCAATAAACAACCAAGCGACAAGTCATTTGTAATATCCCAACATCATCTCAGTTTTCTTCTTTTAGTAGAATATCAAATAGAAATACGTTAAAATTATTGTTTAAAAGAGACCATTTTGAAACTAATAATGATGTTCTGTGCCGATAGTTGAAAAATAATCTCTCAGAGGTCTATAACACCTGTTATTGGTTTACGTGTGGCCAACCACAGCAATGCCCCTCCAATATACAGCATATGCTGGTCATTATTTGTAATCAGTCTGGTTAATTTGTAATAAATGGTTGAGTCCCAATAAAGCTCTGTGTATCGGATCCTATCCCTAAATATTTTAAGATACTTTTCTCTACACGTCTTTCTTTAATTTAAAAGTAAACTATTTTGGAAGGGGCCTCTTAGGCACTTTCGTATATACCTATATATGTATATTTAAGAACAAGTTTAGAATTAGCAATTACATTGTATATATATTTTTACCACAAGTAACAACAATAATAGTCAGATAACCTTTGCGCAAAAAGGCAACATTTGCACATTAAATATTGTCACACACATTCGAAAACAACACCAACGCTTGCATTGAAGTTTAGTAGGAGTATATCAGAAAACATTGGACTGCTATTATATCTTTTAGGGTTTGTGGAGATATAATAGTTTAAAAACAACGTTTAAGGTGACGAAATTCTAAGTTTTTGTTTTTTGACAAAATCCTGGGCAGGTTTGTCCCATTGTCTTGTTTCCAAAGTGTGGAGAATAGGGTGAACTGTAAATAAAGAAAACACAAGTATATTGTTACTGCTACATAAACATTCTACAGTACCAGCATCGATTCTGTCATATCCAAACGAAGCGTAGCGCGAAATTTCGTTTCGCTTAAAACGCAAATTTTCGTTCACTTACCAAGCTACGAAAAATTAAATTCGCTACGTCTTTCAGGCGAAGCCTGAAAGACGTAATAGCGAATTTAATTTTTCGTAGCTTGGTAAGTGAACGAAAATTTGCGTTTTAAGCGAAACGAAATTTTGCGCTACGCTTCGTTTGGATATGACAGAATCGATGCTGGTACTGTAGCAAATGTAATTTTTTTGTTAGCTTGGTAAGTGAACGAAAATTTGCGTTTTAAGCGAAACGAAATTTCGCGCTACGCTTCGTTTGGATATGACAGAATCGATGCTGGTACTGTAGCATGGTATACTTTAAATTCTATTAACAAGAAATACAGTATAATTATTACTTCATTGTTAGTTAATACAAATATGTGTAGTAACAAAGTTTAATCTCAGAATTCTTTCAGGAAATGAAATTAAATTAATTTGACTGAGTTTTCGTTTCTCTGCATAGATCTGAATTTGACAACTTTATTGAATCTTAAATAAGTCTTTGTGAAAAAACATATTAGGCATACATTACCTTTTTTCACTTTCATGAGCCCAAAACCCTTGAGTACCAAATTCCTTTCAATACCTGTTTTAATTGTTGAAATATTTGGTAAAATGTTTTAAGCTTTGTAAAATTATCTTTACCATGAACGAGTTCTATTAAAAAAAATACCTTCCAAATTAAAAACCTCGGAAACCCTAAGTGCAAATTTTTTATTTCTCTCATCGAAATATTTGCAATTTTGGCAACATCTGTTGACCTTAAATGGATACAAATTAATCAAATTTTAACTTTGCGAACACGAAGCCCTCAAGAACCCAGAGATGGGCACAGATAATTAGAAAATGATCTAGGTAATAGATAAATGATAACCAAGATTTAATTATCTGGATAATAAATAACATATACTTTTTTAAACAAGGATCATTTTATCTGTCCAGTTTAAATTTTCTAGATAACGGATAACAGATAATTTCTAAATATATTAATTTTAATGGTATTACAAATTCGAACATGAAGGAAACGTCCTCTTTATTTTAAAACTTTAAGACTTGCCTTTATTAAACGTCCTGATCCTGGCATAATTAAACGTCTTGATCCAATTGATTATTTAGGTCTATGGACCCTCATTTCTAACATCTTAGAAGTAATGGAGAGAGTTCCCAACCCCGTCTCAACGAAGCTTTAGAATGTCTGAATTTTGCTGCTACTCATCGACACATAGCTGGTTGNGNGTTCTTTTACAATTAACATTTATCGATGGGACTCCACTTTTAACGTCCCTCACTGAAGACTCTACGATCATATTCTAACGTGGAGTGCTGCACCGGCAGATTCGTATGATGACCTTTTATACTCTGGGCAAGAAGTCAGCCCTGCGCAGGACTCCCGATTACGCCAGCGTAAAGGTATCTTGATACTAGTACCACTGCCAGAGCAAATAAACCCTGTATCAATTTCTGGACTGTTGTGTCGTTACCACCTTTCTTTTCTGAAGGAATAATCGATGTTCCAGGACATTGCTAAAAAAACTTTCAAATGTGGCCGCTAAATGCTTAAAAGCTGTAACAACCCAGAAATAAATATGGGATTAGTGATGGTCTTAACTATAACTACAAACGTTAACCGTAAATAAATCTTCAGCTCCGTTAAGTACTGTAGCGATGCGCTTTAGGAGCTATACAGTAAATAATTTACAACCTTTATGTAAAACCGAAAATAGGAGCTTACTGATGTTGCAGCTCCGATCTGGATGGGACTTGTTGGTGGCAAAGTAGACATTGAAGAAGAGGTACTGGTAAGACAATATGACGCCATGTTTACACTTACAGTCTGTTGCACACATGAATACAATAGATTGGTATGGCCCAGTGGATGGCTTGCTTGGTATAATGGCTAGCATACCGAGCTCTGGACCAAGAGGTTGTGGGTTCAAATCTCTTGTAACGTACTTACGGATGGTTCTGATGTTATGTATGTGGGTGAATGAAAGAGAAATAACATTTGAAAAAGAAGCACGGCTCAGAATACGAAACAATAAAACAAAAATTGGTAGAGGGCTTGTGTCGTAACTAAGTAGCCCTGCCAGTAGCCCATTTTTTATTTTCCTTGTGATCACTTCTATTTTAGTTACCTCAAATGTATAAGTGAAATATCTGAATGCTATACAATATACGTGTGCATCATAACTTATTAAAACTAAATTATTGCTAGAGGTATCTTGTGCTTTGATGAATAAATGTTACATTCGTAGATCAAAATAAATGACAACGCTTATTGAAGGACATGGTCCACCCGACATGATTCCACTAACACTTAAGTGTGCAAATAATTGTTGCTAACACTGAATTATATATTTCTATAGTGCAATGATACTTGGGAGGTACTAACGTTTGTCTAGTGTGCCCTTGCCCTGAACACAATTGTAAAACTACGCAACTCTATATAGTACAGTACTCACAAAGCAGCACCTTATTTAAGCATTTAAATTGACTAAATACTACTACACTTTAATATACGAGTCTTCATTTTTCAATTCTTTAACATCAGCAACTTTTTCGAATTTCTGCTATGGACATAGAAGTGATCACAAGGAACTAAGTAACGTCTGTACATAAGCGAAAACATTCAAACCCACAACCTCTAGGTCCAGAGCTCAGACTGCCAATCATTAGACTATGCAGGCCGCACTGTGCCACGCCAATTGCTGGTACATTGGTGGGCAACGGACTATAAGACATAGACATAGTACATGCAATTTACACCCAATTTTTTCTTCTATTTATGAATAATGCATCATATTGGATTACTAATACATGTTCTTTGACCACTATTTTGTCACCACCAAGTCTCACCCAAATCAGAGCTGCAACCTCCGAACGCTCCCCTTGTTGGTGGAAGAGTGCTCGCCTCTTGATACGTACTCCTAACCCTGACCTGAGTATAAATGGTTATCCAGCGAGTCGGAACGTGAAGCACTCCATATTAATGTATGATCTTAAATATCTTCCATTAGTTCCACGACGGATGTAGTTAAGAGTCAGGTCCCATCAATACATGCTGGATGCAAAATAACCCACTGATTATCTGTTGAGTGATTGTTAAGACTTATTCATCCTGAAGAGTCGTAGCCACGCGGATGGAGTCTACATTATAGCTAAGATGTCAGAAATGTAGGACCAAAAACTCGCAGAAAATAACTTAATGCAATTTAAAAACAACTTTACTCTTTAAAAACTCACCTGTATGTGAGAATGGAAATTTTCCGTTGAATTTTATTAACCTTTAACGTTTTGAACACTTTACTGTCTGTAACACTAGTTGACGTAGTACCAATTACCACACAAAACTTCTCATTTAAAATTTTCAGTTTCATATTAGCTCTTTGAGGATTAAACACGGAATGACAAACCAAAGAAGTTCCTTTGCTATGTAACGGATAGGTAACCTAGCCACCTACTATCATATTTGAAACTCAGGTATTAATTCTTATTTCAAAGTAAGTCTGTATTTCCAACTGAATTGTTTTGTGTGCCTGTGCACATTTATTTGTCTAACGGGCTCACCTTCGGAGAAATCAGATAACCAGGTGTTGGCAAATGTCTTTTGTCATAGGAATGCTTAGCTACTTAGTATTCATCTTTCTAGAATCAGACGACATCCTGCCTACTTTAAATTCACCCTTCTGGTATCAGATTAATCAAGCCTGTAACTCTGTCTAACTATTGTAACGTACGGAATTTACCGTAATGGCCGCACCATAGTTCCTAGGGAAATCGGAATGAATGTAGAGTA
>KZ872115.1:29181-41941 GCA_003456935.1 Machilis hrabei
TGATATTCAGCGGTAACAGTAATGTGTGCAAATGCGTTAATAACGCACATTTCGGTAAGTTATCGACCCTTGGTTTTAACCAGTGTTGATTCAGTGGCTTAGCCAAATGGTACGTAGTTTTAGCTGAATACTGTGTTTCTGTATTGAAAAGCTCCTTGGGTTTCTTGTACAGGCTGTGCTGATTAAAGTAGGACGTCTGAAAATTCCATGCAACATATAGGGTAAANAATCAATTAGCAAATGGTATGTAGTTTGCATTAGGTGTTAATTTTCTGGGCTAATATGTGGGTTTCTCTGTTGAAAGACTGAATGGCACAATGCCTTGGTCTTTATGTATAGGCTTTGCCCTAAACTAGTAAGTCAGGAACATGTCGTGCAATATAAATTATTGGTAAAGTACAACTTTATGCAAACTACATGCCATCAGCTAATTGAATAGTTACCCTAAAATGATTGTTTCCGCCACATTTATCAGTTTAANAATGCATCGCAATGTATGCAAGTAGCACATTTCTTTGTTTGCTTCATCCAGTTGTTTAATTCTAATAAAACACGCACAAAAAATGTCAAATTTCGACGCTATTTGGGTGAAACATCTGGTTAGTTGACTACGGACAAATACAAAAAAGTAGGTTTAAGTCCGAATCACATTTTAGCCTTTTTCGAAATACAAATTGGTTTTACGATATTAAGTGTACCGGTATGTAAACTAGTTATGCTTTCAGTATTCCAAGTTATATGTTCATATGGTGCCGTGGACTGGCAATACTGACTGAGCGTACAAGGCAAAACCAGGCGTACGTGGAATCAGCGTATGAGTATAGTAAGTTAGAACCGTCGATAATTTAATAACGCAAAGTATTGNGTGGTTAGGTTAGGTAAGAACATGGAAAGTATCATATTAAAATATAAAGTCATATGGAGTTAGGTTAAGTTAGTACACGGGATGTAATATCAAGCGAAACGTCATTTTATGGAAGTGCATTATTCCCTGTACGATCGTTTCGTCAACTCCATCATTTTGATCGCTCGGTCCACTGCCCTCACTTCACGGAATCGTGCGTACTCTAGTTGCGTTCCGTAGGCGTGTGTNATGATGCTAATTAAACTTTTTTTGTTTTTGTTTGTAAGCTTGGCCAGTTTTACGACTTAAATTGTGTTTTAGGTTCCTCATCGGCAAATCACCTNAAGAATATTCTTCAAAATCAATGTTAATATAAGTAAATACAAAACGAGAACAGCAAGAATGTTTTCCTTTATCCTCCATGTTAATTTACTTTCTTCTGCTGTGACCTTTGATCTTGTTTGCACCTTCTAAACACACACCGGAAACCCTCCCACATACACCGCAGCCGACAAACGTCAGAAGGGTGAACAGCCACACTGGAACCCTGTGGCGCTGTAGAACAGTGAGGCTGGAGTGTTTTTCGTAAATAATCGACAAAACAAATTCACAACAGAATTGCTTGGATTTCGGTTAAACGATGGCAGATAATGAAGAACTCTTTGTGCCATTACCTTTATTGTTTTTTGCTGTAATGAATGTTCGTAATGCTATTGTTGGTAAGCTGGAAGTTGAATTATTCCAAAGAAGAACATTTCCAAGAGCGATGAAATGTCCAAATTCATCATTGTAAGGTAATGGAGTTATTGGGGAGCGAGCTTAAACTACGGAACGCAATCAGTGATTAATATATGCACCAAAGTGTTGTTGAGATGCCTAGCCGCAGAAACTCTACAGAAAAAAAACAGTATCAAACGAAAATTTAAAACATGAAAAGTCCGGTTCCGCCTTAACAGATTAACGACGGCCACTGCACGTCTGATTCAAATGTTTAATCTTACAACAAAGTAAGAACGCACTTGATTTGGAATTGTCATTCTAATTCTCTTTCAAACTCTCAGATCCATATGCTCATGTTTTGGTAACTACATACACTGAAATACACTAATGTCCATAAGTTAAGGAATTTTCGAGATCCACTTCAAAACATTGGGTCACTGCGATAATTTGTACACTAAACTGTGGCGTGACAACACTGAAACACGTGACATACGTGTCAGACAGGTAGGCACCACGCCCGCTGTGTACGATACCGAGTTTACCGACTAGTGTGACTGTAACAGTCCGTGTGGGAAGGGACCGAAGAGGTGTTTAGTAAAGTGTTTCTGATCGAGTGATGTGTGCTTTTGGCTCACAGTATTCGAGTCATAGGGAAGCAGGATGACATTACGCGTGGTCGGATCATCGGCAGATTAGAGGTCGGCGAGAGGTGGGTCAGGAGTTGAATGTCGCCAGTAGCGTCATTTCGCGTCTGTAGAGACGATTCCAGGCGGACGGAAAGATTCAACGGCAGTCTGGGCAAGGTTGACCACGTGCTACAACCCAGCGTCAGGATCGTTATCTTGCTTTAAATGCCCGAAGACTCCCAACCAGCACGGCACCGGCACTGGCTAAAGACGTCGTAGCAGCCTCTGGGACTCGCATCTCCCGTCAGACTGTGTCTCGTCGGCGACCAGTCAGACGCATTCCCCTCACACAAAGACACCGCGCGGCTCGTCGAACATGGTGTATTGCCCACCGTGATTGGACCCAGGAACAGTAGGGTAGTGTGCTGTTCATGGATGAGTCTCAATTGAGCATGGAGTGATTCTCAGCGTCTGTTCATCTGGCGCGTTACAACCCTGCCAGTATTGTGGAAAGGGACCGATATGACGGTGCCAGTGTTCTCGTCTGGGGAGGCATCATGTTAGGAGAACCGTACCCCNGTGCATGTGTTTCCACGGGGATGACATTCTGCAACAGTATGCGAGACTTTTCCGTGGTGCATATNGACCTGGGTTCCGTCTGATGCATGATAATTCCCGATCACACAGGGCTTGCCTGGTGGAGGAGTATCTGCAGCATGAGGACATCACGCGTCTCTAGTGGCCACCTCGCTCACCGGACCTCAATCCGATTAAACATGCATGGGACGCTCTAAGTCGAAGGATTGCAGCCATAACTCCACCACCACGGACCATTGTAGACCTCCAAAGGGCGCTTGTCCAGCAATGGGATGCGCTACCACAGGAAATGCTGGACGGCCATTGTGCAACCTGTATTGCCGTTCGGGGTCACCACACCACATATTGAATGGTTTTGGAACCGTCCACCACGAAATGTATGCCACCGGCGGAGAGAGACCANACAAGGTAAGTGCTGCCCACTGTCAATTTCCAGTTTTACTGTTTAATAACTATATCAGTATTACTGTGTCACGAGTCTCAATATTGCCAGGGCACATTTTATTACACAAATTATCACAGTGACCCAATGTTTTCTATTGGATCTTGAAAATCCATTAATGTATGGACATNAGTGTATAAAGAGAAAAGGGATGTGTGAGAAAACAAACTCTGTNGAATCCTATAAAGAAAACTGATAACGTAGACTTCTTTCAAAGGTGAAAAAAAGCGTGGCAGAAAAAAATATCTCGCACACCAACTCATAAAAGGCAAGGATCAAAGCCAGTGAAAGAGAACTCAAACGTGATACAAAACAGGAACAAATGGTGTTCGAAAAAAATTATTTAACTAAAGGGTGCCTCACACGGTGCTGGTTTTTGTTCGCTTTACACAAGGTTTTTTTTATTCGCTCTTGTTTTCGCTTGCAAACGTTGCTTCTTATACTCGCTAGTAAATGATTTTGTATAAGTTAGCGAATAATTCTCGCGAGCTGATAAGTAGAGACATGTTCAAATGGTTCGCTGTCACAAAACGAAAAGCTGATTGATTTAAAGGGTGCCTCACACGGTGCTGATTTTAATGCTTTGTTTATTCGCCGTTGTTTTAGACGGCAAACTGTGAAAACCAGCAGCTTGTTTTATTCGCTAGCAAATATTTTGTAAACATTAGCGAATAATTCTCGCAAGCTGATAAGTAGAGATGTCCAAACTGTCACAAAGCTGGCTGATTTTACCAACATTTTGTGATAAAAAAGCGTCGTGTTAGGATTGTAGCCAATGAATCAGCTGGTGAGTGGCGAATAGTTCGACCGTCTGCGCATGCGTGAGGAAGGGTCGTTGTTCACTGCGGTCTTCTACATCTATAACTTACCCAGTAATCTACAATTAGTCTTTGGCAGGGGGTGAAATGCACCAACTCGTATACGATTCCATTAATGAATTGTCAGAGAGAAAAAAAGACCACAGATACTTGTACCTGTCCGTTCTACATCTTAACTTCCCTTATCATATTTACATGATCGTTTCTACCATATACGTAGCTGTTTGCAGTACATATTCGCAGTTTATTGACACCTGACCATCAATTATTTGTATAAACCTTTTAATCCTATCTTCGTGGCGATTTACGAGATTATCGTAACGACCAAACACAAACCTTGCTGCCCTACNCTGTACCCTGTACCCCTTCAATGAACTTTATTAAATCTACTTGGTGAGGGTTCTAAACACAACTACAGTATTGTAGTATTGGTAATACTAATGCATTGAACGCGATTTGCTTAACTTTTAAAGAACTTTACTTTAACGTCCTTTTAACACATCTCAAATTTCGTAACGCTCACATTAAAATACAGTGCAAGTGGAAATATATGTGCAAACAAAATTTTATTTCAAATATTATCATGTAGCCACTGAAGTATAAATCTGATAGTGTAATACGGAACAATCAAGCATACTGAAGAGTAAAGGGGGATCGCCATTATACCTAAAAGATCGTAGTATTAACTAATCTTTCCATAATATTCATGATTTACAGAAACAGAAAGAGGTAAAATAATAAATTATCACCACAATCACTAGACTACTTGTCAGTCAAGAAAATTACGCCTTAGCTACACGTCACATATCTATTAAAAATGAATAATGTAATACAAACATAATAAGATTTTAGGACTAGTTTAAATTACCTGAAACTATGGCCCACTAAATTANCTTCAAATATGACAGTCTACAAAATATACTGTATTTTTCACTTTACCAAGTATTGTGTTTACACTGTTCGTAGCCTCAATAAACTATGAAACCAGAAAACAATCGTTAAATACAGTCTGTGTCGCAAGAAAGTACGGCCTGGCACCTTCTTGGCATACTTTCGACCAGTTTTTCGGCGTAATCAGTGGATAAAGAGCNCCAAATTGTCCGAAGAACGCGTGACAGCTGCTTCAGATCGTAGACGGGCTTTCCCGCGAGTTGGCTTTTCATGATACCCCACACATTTTCGATAGGAATGGCATCTGGGAATTGGGAAGGTTAGNCCATCATTGTGATGCCATTTTCTTCTTTCCAGGCTTTGCAGAGACGACTTCGATGTGTTGAGTCATTGACCCAATCTTTGTTGTGGCGTCAAAACATCTCTGCTGATTTCAGGAGACCACGTTTGTAAATCCTCACCATCTTCTCAGCGTTTAAATTTTCGGTAAAGAGCTCTAAGCAGCCGAAACAACGCTCAGAGAAGCATCCCACACATTTTGACCTTTACCGGCTGTTTAAAGCCGCGTCCACACCTGCGAGCCGAGCCCCGAGCCGAGCCTCGACGCGAACCATTTGACCGTCCACACCTGCGAGCCGCGACGCGAACGTTTTGACACGTCCACACCTGCGAGCCGAGCCCCGAACCGATCCACCAGAAGTCGGTATTTCGACGAAACATCAAAGGATTTTTCGAGTTGATGTTACGCGCTTCACTGGTAGATTTCAAGCGACACAGAAGTGAATCAGTGCTGGCGTCGTAGCCCACTAGCGGTACAATCACAACGAAAACAGCGACATAAATATCTTTTATACTATTCGAAAAATCGCGGGTNCTTTCTTGTGACACAGACTGTATAACGTNAATGAGTACAACGATTTCGTTAAGATGAACGTATTTATATTCAATACTATTATGAAAAAGTTACTGACACAACAGACTTGTGCTCCGTGATTTCATTGTAACTGTAATGTGATGCAGAGTACTTTCTATCGTGCTAATGAAGCCTGTTGACCTTCCTTCAATTTTAAAAGTGAATATATCAAGAAGATTTTTTAGCAAACTCGAAGAAAGTTTCCAGAGCTGACTTTTACCGGGGTAATAGGGTCTCTTAAATAAACTTTCTTCCTATGACCTGTCTCCAAGACATGCAGCCATAGGATGGCTTATAGGGCTTGAAGCCCACTAACCCCCAGTGTCTACTCGGTACTTCAGTAACAGGCTCTTAAATTACACGCTGTGATTATCCTGTGGGAAATACTAAATTTTCGTGAGGCATTGTAGAATAATTATTTAATTTCTCCTTTGTAGATAGGGTAGGANTATAGGTTTGATGAAATCAGAGTGAGAAGGCCGAAATACTCATGTACTTTCGAAACAAAAGNTCACTGGTGATAAAATGAAANGAAAGCATTTTCGTGGCTCAGAGAAGTTATGAAAGATTACAAACTTTCTTGAGAAATTAGTAGCACTAGTTCTTTTTTCTCATTGTTTAAATTTGTTCAAATCGAAAGAATAAAAAAGCCACAGAAACTACCAATTCAGCCTTTTTCTACCCTTTTATGATGNGTCTAAACTAAAATTGTTTTGGTTTAGCAAAAGCCTATCTGGTAAGCTTTATCGCGAATGAAAACACAATTTTGAAGCAGCTAAAAATTAAGGATTCTTTTGAAACCTACTCCTCCACCCAACAATTTTCAATACCGAATGTGGGATTGTCAATTCTTAGCAACCTTAATCACCCTTTACCCTTGACTCCGACCTCAATTATGCCGGTGAATTTCAAGTAGCTGATGGGGCACACTGTCTGTTAACTTCCTCAAGTTTCACTTGTCTCCAGATCTATTCCTCCTTCATATGAACCACCTCCTATCACGGTTTTAATGATAGTAATTTAAACTCCCGTGTATTCTGGATTTGGCTTGATCCATCATAATCCACTTTCTTCACGTAACATGCAAGCCGTCTTAGTAAATTCGTATTTCTTGAGAAGATAAACTTGCAAACTCCAAAGTAAACAGTTAAAAATTACTGATTTTCTAAAAGTCAGTTAAATATTAATAATTTATTACTGATTACAGTAAGAAAANAAATATTTCTCGACTGGAAACGTGTATTTTCTCATGGAAACAATTTAAGAGAAACTAATTTTGCAACTGGAAAGAGTTACAAAATATTGGTTTTCTACTCGTACACAAAAGAAAATACTGATTTTTCTTCTTAAAANAATTGATTTTTCTCGAGGAAATCATTAAAAACTGATTGTTCCACTAGTAACAGGAACAGACTAATAATAGTTTAATTAAAACATTAAAAAAAAACTACCAATTTTGTACTGGTAATAAGCTCATCGGACAAAAAATTAGACCCCACTATAATAACGTATCGTGTTATTTATTCCTCCTCTTGATCGAATCAGAGCAGCAATTATCTTCGGCATAGACTCCACAAGAGTGTGGATTTAGGTGACATCGATATGAAGCCACTCTGTCATCAGCTTCTCCCGAAGTTAGGCGAGATTGGTCTGTGTCGGCGTTTTCCTCTTTGTTCCAAGTAGTCCCACAGATTTTCAATGGGATTCAAATCTGGGGACTTTGACGGCCAGTCAAGATGCGCGAGACTTTCTGAATGCTCCTCGTACCAATCACACGCGGTTTTAGCCCTATGCACTAGCCAATTGTCGCCCTGGAAGATTAGAGAATCCACAATGTGGTCCTCCTTAAGATGCTGAAAAAAGGAAACACCCGTTCGTCCAGAATCCGAATATAACCCTGCTGGTTCAGATTCACAGTCACTTCAACCAAAGGTCACAGTTCATTGTAGGCAAAACACCCCAAAACATCACGGATCCCCTCACACCTTGCAGTCTTCATGGAGGGCTTCGATCTATTCATCTCTACGTGTACCACCATTAGAGTATAGGCAGAAACGGGACTCATCAGACCACAGGATCCATTTCCAATCCTCTGCAACCCAGTGTTTGTGGTTCTTAACCCATTGGAATCATGCTGCTTTGTGCACACTTGTGAGCACGGGCCTTTTGCAGGGAACTCGGCTCCAGATTCCCATGGTAAGCAGTTCGTTCGAAGTGTACCTACGTTCTGAAATCGGTTGGTGTCACTGATAATTTGGAGCAATTGTTGCCGACTTTCAAAGCGACTGGTTGTTACTCGGCGACCGTCCACGTCTGTGAGCACTTTCTTTCGACCAGAGTCCTCTCACCGGTTTGACGTGGACCGCGATTCACAGCACTGCTTGAACCTACCTTTGACTGTACTAGGTTACCCATTAGCATATTCATCTACTTCCTTTACACTGTATCCTTTGGATCGCGCCAAAATGCAATGAAACCCTTCTGACACTCACTCATATCTTGCTTTCGACGCTTACTTCACACAACGAAAAACACTACCGCTGCTACTACTACAGGGCAGGGACCGCGACTGAAACTGCATTTCAGTTCAAGTTCTACTCCGGGCCGGAGTGGAACTTTTCATATCCAGTTTCAGTTCGGACGTAGGAATGATTATGGAAGTACGTATATCTACTAGAAGAGTAGTAGTAGTAGTGTTGGGTTTTACGGCGCGTCGACACCTTGAGGGTCATTTGCGCCGTCTACTACAAGAAGGAATGGCAATCCGCAAGTGAAGTTTAAGTTTTGGAGGATCGAGACTAAAACTACTCTTTAGTTCTAGTACTTCTTTAGTTCTAGTACTTCTCTAGTTAAGAATAGAACCTTCCATATATAGTTTTAGTTCCACTGTAGCTGTAGTATAGTAGTCTATAATAATTAGTATGTCAGCCTCAAATGTACGGTATTAGTCAGTTTGTCCGTAGGTTTCTATAATTATTACACGTTCTCCTGAAAAAATCTGACATCCTAAAAGCCTCCTTAATATAACACAGCTAAACAAAATCAATTTACCTATGTTCATGAAATATATGTTTTTNATGGATATTGTTGCTTTGGGTATTCAAACCAAAACATCCATTACACAGTTTTCCCGGAATACTAGTCGATATTGTAGGTCCAATTCCGAGCGCCAGATCGTCCAAGAATTCCTAATTTGTAATGATACGAGCCACCTCTAGCGTTCTCAAAGACATCAGGCTTCCTCTACCACTCTGCAGAAGAAATACGCTTGATAGAAGGATACGCCAGCTCCTGTTTCTCGTTTCAACAGCCCAACGCTTTACGTTACATATGCGATACCTTAATACAGTAAATATTTCAACAAAGTCTAATGTAAAATTTTGTGGATTTCAGAAAATTTCTTTATGATTTTTGGCTTATTGGAAACTAAACCGTCCCGACTAAAATGTTTACTGAATTTATTAACCATTCTGCAGTGGACTAAAATAAGAGTAGTGTAAGTAACTGATTTCAAAGAAATGGGAGCATTTTAATGAATTTCAAGATGGCGGATCCAAGGTGGTAGCCAAATTTGTGGCGGAGATTCTTCTGAATGGGGGCCGAATCCTAACCCCGAATATGAAGGGTTATCCTAAGAGTCAGTGTGATCGTAAACTTCTTCCAGTAGAGACGTTAAAAGTGTTGTCCCATTGCTGCCCCCTACCCCTCGACTAATTATCTCCATTTACGAGATGTTTCAGTGAAATTTTCCGGAAGTTGTGTCAAGAGGGCCTCTGCAATAGGTGATTTTTAAAAAAGAACTAGGCCTACCGGTTTTAAAAATAACAGTAAAAAAACTGGTTTCCGACAATTATTTTCCAATATGGAGGCTGAATCGTGAAACTTGTCGAAAAAAAATTATTTTTATACGAAATCCAACTCTTAATAAAGTTTTTTGAAAAGTTTTCTAAAAGATCTACCGTTTTCAAAATAAATGTAAAAACTGGTTTTCGATAATCATTTTCCAATATGGAGGCTGCATCTTGAAACTTATTGAAAAAAAATGATAAGAACCTTTTTTATTGGAAATTCCATTTCTAATAACTTTCGATGGCAAATTTTTTGAAAACATGCACCGTTTTCGAAATATATGTTTAAAAAAAAAAACTATTTTCATTATCCATTTTTCAATATGGCGGCTCTATCTTGAACCCAATTTCCTCCATTCACGAACTTAGCCTTCGTATTGACTCCATAAATGTGTGTATAAAGTTTAATTAAAATCTGCTAACAGCTACGGTAATTATCGTGTCCATTATTGATTCTTGGATGTATAATTAATTTATTCACTATCTGGCAACGGTGTGTGGAANTGAATAATCGTGACTTCAGGAAAATTTATTTAAGCACCGTGTGGGCTGTTGATTCAAGATTGACATTATTCGAGTGAACTTATAAGTAATTGTATATTTACGTGTGGTGTCGGAGCAATGAATCTGGCCTGAGGCAGCCTATGTTTTTAAGGAGTGGCTTCATACAGAGNATACAGTTCTGGACACTATGTTATTTTCCTCGATACTTTTATTTTTGTTGCAGTGTCATTGGAGAGGCTAGTCTGCAGGGGTCCAGGGGATATTTGTTCCAGTTGAATTCAGACGGTCTCAGCCAAGGACAATTACCACCATAAAAAGGCGAAGATTATTACAATTCTAAAACTCGACTTAAGGAAAGTTTTAGTTCAGGTTCAGTCGCGGTTCCTGCATTTTATTTCATCATAGAAATTAAACACCCGATACATTAGTTTTACTCCGACAGGAAACCGAACTCAAACTTGCATTGAATTTCTACTCCGACCAAATCGTGACCGCGATTGTTTCAGTTCAGTTCTACTCTGGGCTGAAATCATTCCGGATTCAGTTTTTTTTTTTAGTTCAGTTTCAGTAGCGGTCCCTGCTACAGGACATATACAGGGTGTTCGGAAATTCCCCTTACAAAATGATATGGTATGTTCCTTGATTGAAATGGAGTGGCGCTTCACGTAGTGGTACTGGTGGTACCATGCGTGAAGCGGGCGCTTCGACTGCTACGCGCTCCGTGATTGGTCAGNGCGTGAAGCGGGCGCTTCGACTGCTACGCGCTCCGTGATTGGTCAGATTAAACCTTTAATAAATCGAAAACTATTGGTCTGCCGAATTTTTGGAAAATAACTTTTCCACTCCATTTCAATCAAGGAACATACCATATCATTTTGTAAGGGGAATTTCCGAACACCCTGTATATGCCTGCCGACGCAACACTTCGTTCACTGGACTTTCCGTAGGGGGCGATCGCTGCCACTGCAAACAGAACTACTGCCTCTTTCTGCAAAGGCGTCTAATTTTTTGTCCGGTGAGTTTGTAAGTTTCAATCTACCGTACTGGTTTATTACTGGTAACAGTTAAAAAGTGCCGAATTTCTTCTGAAAACAGTTAAAAACTACTGACTCCTTATTAGGAACACCTTCCATTTCTAGTTAATCACATAAGCCCTCCGTGAGTTATCATTGTGCACCTACTCAATAGCTAAAAATGCATTGCTCCTACTTCACATTTAAATCTCAACTTTTATACAGTATTTAAGACAAAGCGTAGGTGATTCACAAATGACATTTCTTTCCATTATCGTTGACATAACTATTAATTTTACTATATTTAAACCAAAATAATTTACCATAACAATGACAATGTAGCATATCAAACACATAGCTACCTTTGTATTCCAGACGGGAAAATTAGGCATGTTATAAACAAATACATGCTAGCAAAGAAATAAGCAAAAACGTATATTTGCCATTTTCTCACTAACACAAATTAGTAAATTACATTTAACTAGTTGTCCTATCATATATTTTTTGCTAATCAAAACGAAAAAATAGCACCCTTATAATAGGTTTACCGATTCAAAATCAGTGTACTCTATAATAAATTACTCTGGAGTATTCAAACTGCCTTTGGATTTTTGTTGTTTATAGCGAAACGTCATTAATTTAGTGGCAACACAAATCGTGAAATAGTAATCATTTTGGGGGCAATACACTGAAAAACTCAAGCCACGAAATATAAACGTCTATAAACTTCTAAATCCCTCCGAGCTCAATACAACATTTATGTTTGGTATGAGAAGAGAACAGTAACACTGGAGAAAATTATAGGACTGTAAAGTTTGAACGTCAGCAGAGCTGTGAATGGGATTGGTTGTAACCAGGCGCTTTTGTAAAAGGAGATAGAGAAGAGACAAAACCTAAATTATCGCACAAAACACAGTTAGCTGCTACTCAGAGATTTTACTGCAACCTTAACACTCTGACTCACGATTTCTCGAACTCCAGTAAGTTCGGAATGACATCTTGTAGCCACATTAGAAACCTTTTTCACCTGGGAAGTTATCACCTCCAGGCAGTCTGTTTACCTGATTTCTTAATCCGCTAAATAAAAGTAGTCCTCAAAATAGTTCCAAGGTCACTCAATACGAACAAGCTTGCTGATAATACCCCCTTTGAAAATGAGTGAAACTCGCTCAACCGCGACGGGTTGAATTCTTTGAAACTACCTTCCCTGTAAAGCTGTAGGAGGGGGAGAGTGTGTTTAGTTGCAATACACTAAAACCATTCTTTTCATGTCCACTTCATTGATCAATTTCGTTATCGGTTAAACAAATAATTGAAAGGNTAGATTCTGGGGGACAGCTATAATTTACGTTTTCCATTTATATAATTGTCTAAAACTAACGACAAAGTATCATTTTATTATAGGCCTAACATACCTAGCCTATAACACGTGCAAACTTAATGAATACGTATCCGATAAAATACGATCGGTGGGTTTCAAGTTATGAGGGAATGTGTAAAATACCCTGACGAGGCATATACAGATTACCTCTGATCGTTACAAG
>KZ872117.1:9184-24446 GCA_003456935.1 Machilis hrabei
TGAAAATGTGACCCAGATTTTAAAAAAATTCTAGCCTGGGGGCCCCAGCGGCCCCCAGGCACCTTATAGTTATAATAAAATACACTTCTGATAACTGCTTGACCCCCTAATGACGAAAACGTTCCGCCGCCCCTGTACCTAGGTATATGTATTAAAGAAGAACGAGAAATCTGGGACTCCTGACTGGTGGGCTGATGCTCTAGCAACTGTATTCTGAAAACAGAGCATCCATAGAAATATGACTCCATCATTTTAGCTCAATTTCTTGTAATTTTTTAATAAATTTACCAGGTGTTCACAAAATCATTTTGCAGCATCAGTCACTGCTCTACCAAATAGGGAATCAACATATGTTGTGAAAATTATCATTTTGTCAAGCATATTAGCTTGTACACCCTTGTTGTTACAGTTTGTCCACTAAATCCCAAACATCAACAAAGCTACAAACATAAATTTAACTTGCTCGTACTACTACCAAATTACTCTAGAAAAAAGTTCAACAAATTAGTATGTCTTTATTGTCATAAGGAAAATACTTTTAACAGCTAATTACAAACAAGTCTTGTGCCCACATACAAGAACCAGACCAGCAAGCACTGTTGACCACATAATCACAGCTACTTTTACATGCCAAGTATTCAACAAGGACAGATAAAAGAAAAAATACACTATGAAGCTTGAAAAATAAAACTAAGCCCAAACAGCATAACTACTTGTAAATACATCACAAGTCAGCTCTGTCTTTAAGTGTGATAATGGATATGGTGTATTAATTTCACTGTTCAAGAAACGTGAAAATGCCTTCATGAGTACTACACAACAGCTATGACTTAATCTCAAAAGTCAAGACTGATGTAATAGAATACTGGATCTGGTCTTTGATGAAATCATCACACTTTATTTCAGTGATCTAACTGCAACACAGAATATGCTATCATTAGTTTAACAGAACTCATTAAATTGAAATATTTATTAGCAGATTTAAGATGATAATATCTAGTGTCAGAGGTAAGTAATGCTGACTCTTAAATCTGACATTGTGCTAAATCTCATCATCCTCAAGGCAAAATTCACACTCCCAGACAGGACATTTCTATTTAATTTCAAATTTATACTTGCATTTTTCATTAAAAAGTTCCATACAGAATGCTTCTGCAACGTGTTCTGGAAACAGTGTTGTAGCAAATTTCATGTTTTTTTTTCATTATTATTTATATTACCAGAACACAATTAACACATGGAAGTGAGTACACAACATATTGTTCACAGCACCGTCCTTTATAAAATGCAGTGAATGTATAAATTATGAACAACGCTGTGTTTAAAGATACTCAACCCAAAACTCCACTTTCAAGATTCACAGGCAATTTTCTATACTATTCCAATACACCAAATAGTACTACGCCTACTTTAAAATACTAGTATGAAGACGTGTAACTTTTTCCCTTACAAAAAAAAAGCAACACCCATACCCTAAAAACAACAGAAATAAACTAAGAAACATATAACTACATTAAAAAAACAGATTTGCTAGTTACAGCTTCCTTTTTACATTATGTGTTATCACACATCCCAGAGTTCTTCCCGTACTTCTAAGCTGTTGCCTTCTCAAGATGGACAGCGCTAAATTAACCATAACACACAAAAAAATAAAAGGTTAGTAGAACCAAGATCATAGAACAAACACGAATGCACATGCAACATACACATAAGAACAATCTGAAAATTCTAGCTGTTTAAGCTTGTATTACAGAATACACACACAAAGAATGCAGGACTGACTGTTCAGTCAGTCATGAGCACACATGTATAGAAACAGTTTTTTTAATTTATACTACATTCAATTACGGTGTCTTACATCTTGGAACTGTCAACAATTTACAATGCATTTGCGATTATGACGAAGTTGACACGTAGTTGGAAACTCATTCGTCAGACACAAACTCAGATGAGAATCGAACCTAGATAGTCACAATCCAGAACCTGGTAGACTGACCATTAGTTAATGATTACCGACAGGTTGGCCTAGTGGTTAGAGTGCTCGCCTCCTGGTCGGGAGGTCCCGGGTTCAAATCCCGGGGCCGGCTCCTAGCCCTGGGTAAAAAGGGTTATCCTAGAGTCTGCCTGTGAAGCACTCCACACTAAGGTATGATCGTAGGCGTGTTCCGGGAGGCACGTTAAAGGCGAGTCCCATCGATAAGTGTTTGATGTAAAAGATCCCACCTCCGGCTATGTGTCGGTTGAGTGGCAAAATTCAGTTATCCTGAAGCGTCATTACGACGCGGATGGGGTCTCCATTAGACCTGAGATGTCATAACAGTGGGACCATAATCCAATAGCAAGCAAGCAAGTTAATGATGGAAATTTTGATACAACACTGTTCTACTGGTAATGCAATACCAGTGTATGTTACACTACAACTGAAGAACAAGATCACAGACACAATAAAAGCAGAACCACAGTGATTCATCATTATTGGCACATTCTGTATCCCCAAACAGAAAGAAAATTCAGAAGCAGTAGAACAGTAACACTGCAGATGATGTCAAACTGATGTTGTGACCAGAAAATGGTGAGCTAAGGAGACAAAAGCATTGATGGATAATAATATCAAAAGGGAATGCCTACTCTGAAATTTCAGTCACACATTTCTGTGTATGTTACACTATCAACTCAAGTTGTATTTTGCTAACCAGTGCACAAAATGTGTTAACACCCATTTCTTTACTGCCTGATTTCAAGATTATTCACATGGTTCACTAAAATTATGGCTCTACTGTTCTGACAGCTAAGGTCTAACTGGGACCCCATCTATGTCACAACTCTTCAGAATGCTCGAATTTTGCCACTCGACTTGTGGTCAGTTGCGATTCCTTCTACTCCGTACATTCTATTGATGGGCCCTCAGTTTAAACATCCCTCCTGGAAGATGCTCTGATCATACCTTAATGTGAAGTGCTTCACAGGCAGACTCTTTATACTTGGGGCAAGGAGTTAGCATAAAAGGTTGTCGCAACTTGAACAAAAAAATACCAGAACCAAAACGAATACTCCAGGATTTGCAAGAAACCTTCAAAACCACAGTTAAATTAAGGGTAATGCCTTTTTTGCACTGAAAACATGCACTAACTACCTGTTCTCAATTGTGTTCTACACAACCAATGTGATGATCAATTGGTTGCTGGCTGGCAGTTTTAATGGCATTTGATGCAAAATGTTTGCTACCTAGTAGTGACAGTAAGTTGCCAATAACAAGCAGTGACATGCGGTGAGGGCTAGCAAACCTAGCACTGCTAGACTAATTTTTTAAATTGTATATTACATATATATACTTTTAATTTTTTCGTGCAAAATTATAACAGAATCTGACCTGTCTCGCAATATTTGAAAAATGTGCGCCTCATTTCTCACAAGTGGGTGAAGCCTGTGTATGGATTACCACTGTTCAGTTTGTGCTTCGAGTCTAGCTATGTACCGGCCAGCCAGGCTTGTGATCCAGCAGAACTGCACAAGCCAAGTCAGTTTCCCTCCCTTTATATTTGCGCTCCAAACAGGCTAGTCTAGTAATGAGTTTTCTGCTAGACTAATAACTATTTCCTCTTCCTCCCCTGTGGTTTGTTCATTGTTATTTCACCGGCCAGCCTACACAGAAAGAGAAAGTACAAAATTTGGAAAGTTTAAAAACTGTGACTATGTCGTGAGTTACGTGCCGCGGCCCCCAGTCTCCCGGCACCTTACATTAAATTCATTCTACAGTCCCACAGCTACCCCAAACGATAAGGTCACCGCACGTCAATGATCACAAGCATGACTATAAGTATAGGCACAAGAACTCTACTGAAATATTTTGAGCTATCTCAACTTCTATGAAGAATTTATTCTTACAAAATAAGATTTTTAATTTATATGCAAAATTAATTCACTAAATTTAAACTTTTCTGGATAATAAACCTCATTGTCTCATTGCCATCATCGTTTCAAGGAATATTTTAACACAGAACAGGTAACCACTTCTCATCCATATGTTCTATTCAAGGTATTTGTTCATCTATTGTTCAGTTATGTATGCCAATCTGTGTCTTCTATCAAATCTAAATTAAATATGAACTTAATTGGTTGGTGCCCTGTTACTGTTCTGTATAGTAAATTGAAAATTGTATAAATTTTATATGATCAAATCTTGAAATACCAATCAAAAGTTGACACTCAAAATCAGATTTACTAGCATCATTCCTGAAGTTATGTAGCCTACATATTTTGTGGTCTGTAAGCTACAAATATTTATTTTACTGAAAAATCGAATCGACAAAGGACACTGATACACAATGGAACTAAACTGTGTCACGTACAAGACACTCCTCAAGCTGACATCACATACTTCTCCACAGGAATAACGGCAATCAGTTTATGGAGGGCAAGGGTCATTATGAGGACATCACAATTCAGAAATTAATTTCTAGTAAAACATGCATACTTACTTGGGATTGCCTGTCTGCACAGGATCAACATAAGTCATCTGCACTTTCATGGAGTCCGTCAAACGAGGTGCTCTGGTGGTCGAAAGTCGAGGTGCCCTACGACTCATATGCCTCTCCACCCACTTCAACATTGTCAAGATCGAATCCGTGCTCGGCAAACGTCTGTCGGCCGCAGTGCGAACCATGTGAGAGGGTGCGACGCGGAATGTAGCGGCCATGCCCTTCAGGGCCTGCATGGCATCCTCGTCGGTGATGTCGTCACCAGCGTAGATGATGCGCACTCTTTCGTTCCAGTCGACGCCAAAAACGGTCCTCAAAATGTAAATGCTCGCACGTCCTTTGTTCCACGATACAGGAGGTTTTGCTTCGAGCGCACAATGAGCCTTACCACAAACGAATCCAGCGTTTTTAATAATTTCCCTTGCATGTTCCACAAGCTCTTTTCTTACAGCCAATGGAGATTCCCTGTAATGGAATGTCAAGAGAGCACCTTTGTTTTCTACCCAAGCACCATCACGGCACACTTTTTCTTGCAGAGTTCTTAAAAGTTCACTCACTTTTTCCTCAAACTGCATTGGCATTGGGTGCACAAACTTTGTTCCATCTGGATGAACTATTTCCAAACCATGATTACCAGCATACGTAATGTTTTCAATGTCTACCATAGCCTTTACATTGTTAACGTTTCGGCCTGAAATGATGGCAATGTATACGTCGGACATGTTTGCCAAACGTTCCAAAACCTTTTTCGTCTCCGGAGGTAAAATAGCAAGGTCTGGATGAGGTGCAATGGGTGACAAAGTGCCATCGTAATCAAGAAGCAAAGCCAACTTGCAAGAGTTCCCGACATATTTGTTGAGGTACTCGTCAAAGTCGTCAATCGTGACCGGCATCATGGTGGTGGGAAGTACTTCGTCACCATCTTCCAGGATCAGTGATCCCATTGCTTTCAAGAAAGACTTCATCCAATAATCGACATCGAAAGTGCGTTCGCGGGCACGCAACTGAACCATGCGTACCTCGCGTTCGTCCAGTGGCATGGTGAGTGCACGGTGAATTACTTCTGCTGCGGCATCCACTTCGTACGGGTTCACCAACAAAGCCTCGTGCATCATCTCTCCCGCGCCGGCAAAGGGAGAAAGTATGAGAACGCCTGGCTCGTTAATCTGGCACGCGACAAACTCTTTAGCGACTAGGTTCATTCCGTCTCGCAAAGGAGT
The DNA here is from genome assembly GCA_003456935.1 of Machilis hrabei. Classification (NCBI taxonomy): domain Eukaryota; kingdom Metazoa; phylum Arthropoda; class Insecta; order Archaeognatha; family Machilidae; genus Machilis; species Machilis hrabei. The sequence goes on from KZ872117.1 coordinate 14,883, forward strand.
AACGAGAGCAACCGCAGCTTCTCGGTAAAAAGCAGCTAGCTCTGCCTGACTAACACATCCATAGATATACCTGATTGGAGACCAGTTTGGAGTAGTGAAACGACCATTGATACTTCCTACTAGCTGATCCAACTCTTCTTTCAAGTCCTGGTATTCTTTAACGTCAGTGCGGGATGGTACTGCTATCTGCAGCAATGTGACTTTCTCACGGTGTTCAGGATGCTTCTCAAGCAAACGCTCAAATGCATGCAAACGCTGCGTCAAACCTTTTGTGTAATCGAGACGGTCTACACCCAAGATTATTTTCTGTTGGTTAGAATGCATTATTCTCGGAGCCTCTTCAGCCATCTTCACAAACCTATCGAAAGGAATGCCAATGGGAAGAGGACGCACCCTGACAGTACGTCCACCGTGTTCAACCAAAAGGTGCTTACGATCCACACGACAGCCTAGTCTTCGTTGACAACAATCTACAAAGTTGAGACAGTAGTCTTCAATGTGAAACCCAACCATGTCACAACCTGAAAATAGAAAAACATGTACGTATTATAACAAACATTACTTAACATAAAACCTAAGATTCTTACAGCAAAAATATCACTTACAAACTGACAGTAACCAATTTAATTGAATGTACTTCTAAATATCTCAATTTTAGAAGAAAATACTTAACAGAAAACATGCACAAACATGCCAAGCAAAGAATGTAAAGGTATCTCAAGACTCAGTTGACGGTTTCACAGGTCAGACTCGTAGGAAACTTCCTGGATAGCTGTGGCCTCATCGCATCCCCCCGAATGTACGAGCTCAGACCCCCATTTATCCAGTCGCGAACTGGCAGAACTGGTACATCGAGATCAGATGCAAAGGACCTTAACCAAATGATGTGGCAGCTTCCTAAAGCGTTACCCCTAGGTTCAGGCCACTGGACTATTTGGAAGCCTGTTTCTACGTGTACCCTCAACCGATCCGATAATGAAACCATGAGTCTGACAGATCCACTGTCACATTGTCCCGAGAGTCCCAGTACATCCGAAACTGGGAACCTCAGCCAGACATTCAAACATGAAGCAAGTCCATTTCAGAATATCTTTAGCTCGAGGTGATGGTATTGAACTGGGCGAAAGGCAAGATGTCTGTCTACCACCTAAAATCTGAAATAAAAAGCTGAAAAAGAATCTGAAATAAAACCTGAAATAAAGGTGGTTAATATTAACATATCCAGTCAAAGTAAGCAAACTGTATTTATTTATTTTTAAATTATTATGCTTATGGCATTAAAATTTGCTACTGCAGAGTTCAAAACCTGAACGAACTGGCATTAGAATAAAAAAAAAATCTCTATGTTCAGGTTTTGAATTAAGCAGCAAAAACTAATAACAATCCTTAAAATAGTTACATACCAATTACTTATTAAAAATTTACCTTTCAATACAAAGGCTTATGAATACAGACATGTGGTGGTGATTTTAATACACTGCTAGGTTAGAATATGTTGTGTTTGAGTAATAATGTAGGAATTAAAATGACTAACTCTGTCTCGGATATCATCCTACCCTGTTGATGAACAAGTAAAAAAAATTACAAATTTCACTAGTGGCCTATTTTGCCTATATACACTGTACACAGAATAACTGACCTTTTTGCCACATCTTAAACTTTACAAATCCTAGGAAACGTATGCTCAATTAAGACCAGAATTGTCCATTATTACTAAATTAATTTTCACGAAGGCTCTAGATCTAATGAATCCTGATCTTTATATCCTTTTTGCAATAAGGCTAAAAAAGTTAAGCAGTAATGTACATTATCACTGTTCTTGTGCATGTACTTACTTGTTATCAGCCCTTTTCTAAACCTGTATGCACGAAAAAATTGGAAGACGTGCATTATTAATATTATCATTGCTACTGCTTCAGTTTGCACTTCTTTCCTCGTGTTCAAAACGCTACTGCTTACAAAATTCCTATTGTTAATTTTAAGTCTTGGCTGCTTCTCCAGATGGCAGAACTAGTACCCATGATCTTGCCATTGGCTGCAGGTGGAGTTTGGGATTTTTAGAAACAGGAGTAGTAGTTTTAAACTTGAAATGCTAGCAAACAAACCATTTTTTCTCAAAACGTACACTAAACAAACTTCTGTCCACTTCTAAACTCACCCAACATGCCTTGCAACACCTCGTCATCCCACGGAAATAAGCGAAAAATATCCCAGGGAGGAAACGGAATATGAAGAAAGAAGCCCATCTTGCAGCGCATGTTTTCTTCTTCTGCTCTCTGCAAGTACAAGCCAAAAAGGTATTAATACGGAACACAACGTTTAACAACAGGATGAAGTGTGTTCTAGATAACTAACCTGTCTGATGGTATTGGCAGCCAACATGAGATGGTAGTCGTGAATCCAGACAAGGGGTGTTATCATATCATTTCCGTGGACCATTTTACGAAGTGCATTCAACGTGGCTTCGGCAAATATGGAATTGACTTGCACATAAGCCTGAATGTAAAAAACAACTAGTCTTATTTTTAATTACAATTAAAGCCATGCAAATAGTAGTACACCAAATCTCATGTAGCTAGATCATGGGAGCTGACAAGATTCAAGAAGGCCAAAAACAACAAGGAAATGTATGACTTGACTCATGTGCCCCAGAAATTGTTAACTAACTAGGAGCTTCTTCTGCCTAAGCAGATCACTGTCTTCTCATTTCACCTGGGTCTTTGAACACCATGTAGTGTTTCACGTACAGCTTCTTCGAGTTTAACCTTTACACTTACACAAAAGTGTCAAGCCTATATGTAAAATGGTCTCAACTATTTACTGCCATCCTTCTTCTATCTCCCTAAATGTTTTTTTTTTTTTACTTATGGGATCATAATAATAAAAAAATATTAACAAAATTAAATATTTAACTCATTCATCATACATGAAGAATATGCAGCCTTTAATTATATAAAATGAAATATATATGTCTTATTTTTCCATAAATTCTTCTATAATTCTAATCTACATTACAGAAAGTAAATTTGCTCTTCCTCGTCCCATTCTTATATTGTCATCCAGCCTGTATTGTGAAGTGATTTTTTAACGATAAGCAACTCCCAAAAGGATATAGCCTGTAATGCAAAAGCATTGCGAGTACCAAAAGCAAACATATGAACCTTTTTTTAAGTTACGTCGGAAACTGGAACAGGCTTCCATGTTAAAAGAATAAAAAGACAAATTTACCTTGTTCCGTTTGTGTCAAGCACGATATTTCGCCTAGCAACTCCTTCTAGGCTTCGTCAGGTGTAGACATTTTTTGTTAAAAGAATAAAAAGACAAATTTACCTTGTTCCGTTTGTGTCAAGCACGATATTTCGCCTAGCAACTCCTTCTAGGCTTCATCAGGTGTAGACATCTTGTTTGTAGACATCTTGTTTGTTGACACAAACGGAACAAGGTAAATTTGTCTTTTTATTCTTTTAACATATGAACCTTTGATTTGAAGGTTGTATGTATCAGAGAAAACAGATGACGGTAGAGAGTTCCAGAGTTTGGGAACTCAAGTGAAAAGAATAGCATTGTAGTAGGCCGTTCTGTGGGTAAAAAGCTTGACCGTGTAAGGATGACACGACACACGTTGCCTTGTAGTACGAACATAGGTAGCACCAGGAGGAATCAAAGAGCGAGCTCAGTGGAGCACTGACCGTGAAAATAACNGTAAAACAGACAAAGGTGAGAAACTGCACGGCGATGTAAGAGAGGCTGTAAAGAACCAGTGAGAGATGGGTCATCGATCAAAAAAAAAGGTTTGCCTTCGAACTAAGTTGAGGAGGCTGAGATGGGTTTTAGGGGCACCGTCCCATGTGTGTGATATGGGGTATCATCTAACCTTCCAAGATATGCCAGATACTTGGAAAGAATTTTTAACCCCGTCACAGGAAAAGGCAACATATTAGGCACCTAACCTATGATAACAATTATTTCACTACCTTTGAAAATAAATTATTTTTATAATTCCTACATTCAGAGTTGATTAATTTAAATCACTTTAAAAGAAACGTGATTTAAATCCTTAATATAATAGTAGGTTTTCAGATCTTGACAATCATCAACAGTTATTTATTGCATTAAACAACTTAAAGTCGATGACATCTCAGATAAAATACCATAGGTCAAATGTGAAATTAGCTACTTGTACTATTTACATTTGACCGTTTTGTTTTGTAAAGCCCAATTAGTCAAAATAATGTTAGGTCATGTGCCAGTTTGTGTATACTTGATGCACAGTATGTTCTGTGGAGCACTGATTTAATGTATTTGATGAAAATACTCTTGGATCGAATTTAAAAAATAAGCGGCTCTTTGGCTATGAAAGTGTTAGCGTAATCCCCTTACCTCCCAGTTGTCTGCCGAAAATATTGCTTTGTCTGGCATTGAGTGGCACAGTGGCCAAAAGGTTCCATTACAACATCCATTGTAGTAGCTGTCAAACATTTTACTCTCGACATGCACCGCAACAACCTGAAACGACAAACAAAGTCTGAGTAGGCCTAGCTATCGTCAAACAATATTTTTTTTAATGCTGTCGATTCAAATCTAACCTGGCTAGATCGCAGGCCAGCAGTCGGAGTTTTATCTTCTGGGTCAGACTCGGGAATGGGCTCGGTGGCATCTTCGAGGTGAATTCCAGGCCAACCAACCCAAACACCTTTGCACCGCACCACAACTGGAGCTACTGCTGTTACCAAACCTCCAGCACTAAAATTCAGAATGATAATACATTGCTATAGTTTATTTAGTACTCCATACAAAAACTCTGCTCATTATAAACCAGCTTCTTAGTCCAAAAACTCTGGTGTGTCACCTCAAACATGTCTAACTGTGTAGACTCGGCGAGTTCTTCGTCAACTATGTAGAACTAGTCTGGCTATTACTCGCCGTCGTTACTGGAAATCTTCCAACGTTTTGCCTCATGCTCATGTGGCTTCTTCACCAGTCTTTAGCTGTTCGTCCCTGAAGAAGCCACATGAGCATGAGGCGAAACGTTGGAAGATTTCCAGTAACGACGGCGAGTAATAGCCAGACTAGTTCTACATAGTTGACGTCTAACTGCGACTGTATATGCATCTTCTACATAATTTTGTCTGTTGCATATTACACATAAAATGACATCGGTTAATATAGAGTTATGCATTTAATTTTTCCTTCAAACGTCTACAGTACAAAGACATCAATGACAGCCTCATCTTATTAAAATAACTATGACAAAAAATCTCAAACTTAATGCACTAATTATTAACATAATTTTGTAATATTTAAGTGCCTTGTCATCTGCATGGTACAGAATATAAAGGAAATTTAAAAAATATGNGTTGACAGTTGCATGTTGTCATTACATCAAGTACCATAGCCTAAGCAGTAAGGCCATGATTTAGCACGGTTCACAAAATGTTGACCTATACTTGTGGCAAAGCATATCGTTTTGAAATTAGCATAGTTTGAAACTGTGTACGGTACTTCCTACTATGCGGCTTTCTATGTTGGCATTTGTTTTTATTTTCATACTTTACTTTAAACCTGTTACTACAAAATTAATTTTTAAAATGCCTGTATGATTTCTATTAGGTCTACATTTTGAATTAAAAGATATTATGATGGAATATGTACAGAATCAGATATTAGATGGCAGCACCTACCGTCGCAAGTTTATCAAGTTTGGCATCCAAAAGCTTCACATTTTTTCCACAGGCGAGATAGGGCTTTTAACCACTACTTATTCTAGCACACTGTACTTATGCTGTGCTTTTTACAGACAGTACACAACTGGTACAAATGGTGTACGTAATATAATGGTTGAACCTTTCAATTTATTTCAATGAGTAGTAGGCTACGGTACCGTACTTTCCTAGTGTGTGGCTTGCATAGGGGAGACTGACTACAGGGGGCATTAACAGAAGACACAATATTTTCAGAAAAATAAATCCGCTTTAATCATCAACGATGGTCACTGCTTGGAAGATGATGCATATCATATGTAACAAGATGTTGCTCGTCTCTGTGAAGCTCCAAATGTGCATCAACATGCANCTGATGGAAAGCAATGGACACAGCTCACACTCACTGCAGTACAGATGACTGAAAGTGTCAAATGGTAATAGTTATTCAAGAAGGAAGCCATTTAAAAATAAACAGTCTATTGTAGTTTTATAAATCCAGTTCTTCTATAACTTGTAGCATATTATGATGGCATTTTTGGAGGGTGGTAAAAGGTGTTTTATGTCTAAAGAGACCCAGAGATGCCTGCTCCACCATCTTAAAGCACTACAGTAGGCCTATATAACCATTTTGGAAACCTTGCATATTTCAAAATCAGATATGTATAGTTTTTGTACAGTTTGGCTGCCCTATCAATAGTCTTAAAACATTATGCGAGTCTTAACAGTTTAGAGAATCATTAGTTTACACTGTAAAAGGCACAGTAAATAACATACAGTTCTATAATGCATACACCCTTTCAACTCTGCCTCTTATCCAGTATCTTCAATGAAGAAAAATATATGTGTTATACAAAACCACTCTATACTTATAGCTGTCACAGATAAAACCTCCATTTAATTTCCATGAATCAACAAAGGACATCCTTTCATTTCAAGATAAGAACTAAAACAAACAGTGTTTTTTTATTAATTACAGAAAGGAAACCTCAAAGTACGTCTGCCATATCCATCACGTCACTAACATTTTTATCACCACTTGAACATCTCATTATCACAATCGTACTGTACTTTGTCCTTGTCTACAGTTATTCTGAACTGGTCTCAAAATGTTTCCCAATGCTCATTCACATTTTGCAAGATAGTGTATACACATGACAGCATTTCAAAGGGGAAACGATTTCTGAGTAAATGCCATTCACACTCAAAGGTGCCACTTGACTTATCCAGGAAGCCCTGCCATTATCATCACTACAATCAGGTTTCATTTCAAGATCTGTTATTTCAGAAAATTACAACCACTTCAAGTGATAGGCAGGCACTGCTATTGCAGCCACCCATCTGAAATTCCCACACACTTAAATATTCCGCTGCCCTAATGTGTACATGTGTACTGCAGCTTACCGAAACTATAGTATATAACCACAGATCACTTCATGCAGTTCTTACAGATATCTCAAAATTAATTTCCCTGGCCATGATACTGGATTCAATTATGTACCATATTATCAATTTTTTGTTTGCACATGCACAATTAGGCACTTGAGATGTAAAAATATTCACAATAGTACACTTTCCTTCAAGACCAGTGTTAAATAAATGAAAAAAGTTTGGCTCTGGCTAAATTCCTAAATGAAATTATTAACCAGATTTCCTGTACAATTAACTTTTTACATGTTTTTTGTCATTTTACTGCTCCTCTGAGCCCTCATTAAATTATGATATAGGCCTATAAGACATTAGATCTAACTACGCTGCAGGTATTTATTATCTGTTGAAGATCACCCTTCATGAAAGTTGAAAGCAATAATAATTTTTTTTTTACTTTTTCAACTTTTAAATTATGTAGACATGTCAGTTAACTTGTCTGAAACATCTCTATTTGTCCAACCAGTGCTACTACAGGGTGGCCAGTTTAAAAGTAGCCCGGCAGAATTTTTGAAAAATTCCGCCGGGCTACTTTTAAACTGGCGACCCTGTAGTATCAACAGCAGTACTAACGAGCTTCATGTTAGATAGGTAGATGGTTTTTTGGCTCCTTTTTACTCCAATATGTAATTCTACACAATTTGACACCTAAAGTAACAGGCTAGTAATGGCCCTGTGCAGTGGCGTAACTAACACCCCCGCACTTGACTATAAGGCGCTAAGCAATGGTTCCCCTTTGCAGATCTTGTCACTGGTTCTTTGGTTGCAAAGATTATCAGTTTCAAAAATCTCGCGTTAAATGAGATAAAAAAAAACTAACTAAAATTGTAGAAGTTACAGAATTTTTATTGACTGAAAACAAGATTATGTTGTGCAGCCTTCCTGACTTGTATACTGCTTTCATAATGTTTTTAACATCATCCTCTGCCGAAAGATCTTCAAAAATTAAATTAATAAAGACGTACTTAAGAAATACAGTACCGTACCGGAGATGAGATTAAGTGGTCTGGCAGTGTTAAGCATTGGGAGCGATCAAGCTCATTTGCTAAACCTTTACGCTTTAATCCAAATTTTTTTTTATGCAAAGAAACGCCGGGGAATATTTAACATTTAAATTGTACGTGTACCATCGTCGATGCATTAATCTTTTTCATGTTCAAATTAAGATCGCTCTACATCGGTCATATGCTCAAAAATGTGAACAGTTCCAGAGTTCAACCTAAAACTAAAACGTCAATTGGTTCCTGCTGTATTTGGGTTTCATTGCTTTTCATAATCTGTCAAGTGTCAATGTTAATATGTTCGACTATGTTAAACTTTCTACCTTCAAATCCGTTCAGATCAGGGGCGGCACCTGCTAAAAGGCTGCAGCCTTCCCAGACCTTTCAGAAGGAATTGTTTTTATATTTACGGAATAAATATGTCTTCCTAACTTCTGAAAAGATCATCAATGGCTTTCATTCTATGAATGGGCATTATCTTCGCAATACCCGATTTTGCTTCCGACCTAACGTGACTAATAGTTCCACTTCCTTCTAAAAGGCTGATAGTCAGAATGACCCACAGAGTATTGCCACAACCAAAGTATGAATCCATTCACCCCTCGTTCACCATAGGCCAGTTTAGGCTGCAAAAATTGCAGTCCGGGGAACTCGGAACGTTCGGCAACTTTCGACACGTTTGAAGCTACTTGTCACTCGTTGTGTTGTTACAAACAGGGAAATTTCCCTCGGGACAGGGACATTTTGGTTCAAAAAAGTTTAAAAGGAAAATTACTGTTAAAAAGTTTAAATTGCAGGGTAATTCCATATTGTTCTTATTTCTTCTTTAATACTATTAAAAGATGAATATTTAATTTATCTTTTATTTTAATGATTGTCAGTTTTGAATCTTTTTTTTTATGTGGATATGCTTTAAATAATACGATATCAGACCCAGTCTCGTATTATGTGTATAACAGAATGTGTGAATTACCATTACTAGTTTCAGATGATAAGGCTCGCAAATGTCAAACAGTGTACAATGTGAATAAATACTCAGTTTATTAAATGCTCGAAAAAAGTTTATTAAATGCTCCAGATAAACAATTTTTAGAGTAGATTTTATTAAGTATTTTAGATATTATAAACTTCTGTTAATAAAAAAGTGCAAAACTGGAATAACTAAGGAAGCAGTATTTGTTTATATAAATACGGTAGCTTATGCAGGGGTCGCGCTGCCGATCGTATTTTTCGCCAAATGCGATTTTTTTTATATATGTAGCGAATTTTTTATTCATTTGGAGATTCTTGTGGCGATTTTTTTAATTGCTTGGCAATCCTATAAGATTTTTAAATTTATTTCTTTTAACACTTTATTGTAATACTGTATATATTTAGCCTGTTTGCTTTCTCCTACAGTACCAGCATCGATTCTGTCATATCCAAACGAAGCGTAG
>KZ872118.1:0-10051 GCA_003456935.1 Machilis hrabei
AATCCAACGTGAGGTTAGTACACGTGTTTACTCCAACTGTTGTAGCTCGAAAACTAACAACGGTAGTGTGACGCGTCAAACGGCGTTGTGTTTCTGAAAGATGCCACTAGCCATCGCCACTTGTTGGAACAAGTTCTGTTCACTGGTTAGTGCGCTATTACAAAAGTTCGGTCTTTTTTTTAACACATCGTATGTCTGCATTCCTCTTTTTTTATCCTTTCTCGAGATTTTTCTACATTTCTAATTTTTCCCACTCCTCTCCTTCTCTGTTCAACTTTCTTGTTCTTTCCTTGGTCTGTAATTGTTTGTTTCTCTCCACTCTTTTTACTTTTACATTTCTTTCATTCTTTATTTGAAATTCCTTTCTTTCTTCGTTTTCCCTCTACTTTATTTATTCCCTTTCCTTACTTCTACATTTTTTTCTTCTCTCTCCTTTCTATGTTATATTTTCTTCTTCCTCGCTCCTTTATTTCCTATACATTTCTAGTTCATATATGAACTAGTAGTATGTTAACATGTAATATATGTCTCATTTTCTGATAATATATGCCAATATAAGAGTTGGATAATATCACAAAATAATTAAAACACTGATTCAGTAGTTATTTTATTTATTTTATGCACCGGTAACACATTATTACTTTAAACAAAAAATAGTAATGGACAAAAAAGTATCGGAAACGCGCTTGGTTCGGTATCAGTTTTTCTAGTAATTTATAAACATGTTTCTTCAGTCAATTTTAAATGCAAGAATTACTAGAAAGCTAATGTTTTATAAAATTCAGTCATGGAATTCATCAAACATTCTATAGTTCTTGTATTCAAAGTACTTAACTTTTTCCCAAGAGAACTAAACTATGTGGGCTATTTACCGCCAATATTTGTCCTCATATTTTCTCACCCCATTCAGCTTCTGGTAACCAACTTATGTAGCATGAAAGTGTGCATGCAACTTGCCAATCCTATGGGTTGAATTCCCATAAGAGATAAGACAATGTGATGATAAATAATAGCAGTATAAAGTGGATGGGGTTTATTAGCTGTAAAATCAAGAATTTGTGTACTTTAAAAGTCAAAACGGGTACGTCTGTTATGTGGGTGAGAAATTACATGTTATTATGATGCTTAGTGCTTTTTTAAATTAAATTAAAATATAGTGACTAATTCAAGTTTCGCTGACTGTTTCTTTTAATGTGGCTAATTAATGACAAATAAATTACATTTTGGAAACTTCAAGTAGACAAATCTGCAAATTTTTATATTTATGAGGATTTTTCCAGTTTTATGTGGATGTGTTCTGTCTGAATGTAGTGTAAACTGATATTTTGTTTTTGTTATATCTTTTCCAGAAATGTGTACTCTGCTACCTCTGTAATATGCTTATTATTTTTTTCTTTTGTAGGACATGCTGGAACTGACATTTACTAAAACTTGCAATGAAGTTCTGATGAGTCTGAGTGAAGCTTTTCAGTTAGCAGTATCTCAAGAAGCAGAACCCAAAATGGGACCAACTGCACCTTATATTGTCAAGAATGATTTGGGAATTCCTGTGACTTTAGTATTGGCTGAGGGTCCTTTTCAGGTAAACTTTGTACATCCTTTTTCCTTTAGTGTTAATCATAGAAGTAGTGTGTTAAATCAATTTTTTTATATATTTTATTTGAAACATTATGCTATTGCTCTGTAACATTAGCATTTTCTGTGGATTTTTTTCTCGTGAATGATACCGTCGCTTTATATGAGTGTCATTCGAAAAGTAAAAAATATAATACCTAACATTTCTACATAGTCACCCCCAGAAATGAGGCACTTATCATAAGACGCTATTGATGTTAAATTAAATAATAAAAAAAAGTGAGTTACAAAAATATGCTGAAAACTTCTTTTCATTGTAGTGAAAAATAACAGTTAAATGCAATCACAGAATGTATGTTTTGTAGTTTACTTGTTATTTGATGCATCTTCTGTAGGGCAGAAATCATACTGCTCTATTTCTGACTTCTGTGGAAAAAATCTAGGAGATTAGAAAGTGAGAAACAAACAACAGTGCGTTGCATTTATTAAATTCCTATGTGTGTAATTGGTTATTTCTCCTGTTTGGTCTACAAAAAGCTGAAAAAAACAAAATACGCATGTTAGAATTTAATTAGTTTAAGAAAATGTTTACACTCAAGCCATTGTTCTATGTGTCTCACTTCTTAACTTTGCAAACTTTTACATGCAAGTCAGAAATTAAGCAGTTCGCTGTCTGATAGTGTGATATCCTCCAAAAAGGTGTTGGAGATCCTGGCCAGAATGACCACATATACTAACTAGGTTGAACAAACGCTTCAAAATTGTTGTTTTGTGCAAAGAATGTTATACAGCTCGCATTGAGCATGTTGGTACTTCTTTTCTAGCAGTACAGCAGAGCTGCTTGAGATCCATATAAATTAGGTTTAAATAGTTGTATTCACTGCTTACAACACCAAGCAGTGCAATTTATTTTCGGGTGTTAATGATAAAATCGATAGTAAGTTCGAGATATTAAACTGGAAACCTCTGGAAGAGAATACAAAGATTTGATAAAATAATTGTAGAGAACGAATTGTGGTGATACATTTCGGTTTTTGTCCTTTTTTTTCCCCGGACAGTTCAGGAATAGAACTTCCGAAAATTTACTTATGTATTAGCATAGTTGCATCCACCTCATTTTTTGGTTTATTGTGGAGTAAGATATAAATAGGTCGATCATTACCAAAGTCAGTCATGCCTTTATCCCTTTTAATCCCGTAGCCCTTTTCTTTTCCAGTTTGTACCCAAAGAAATACCACGTTATACTATTTTTAAAGGCATGATCTGGAACATTCANGGACTGGTAGGTAAAACTGTTCTTCTAAGTAGTTAATTTTAATGTAATTATTTGACGAGTATCCCCAGTTTTTTTTTTACAAATTTCTAATTTTCTGCAGGCCTGCTGAATGCTTCCTGCTTTTGCAATGGTTTGGCAGTGTTTGCTCACTTGCACAAGTCAGGGGCTATGAAAGCAATGAAAGCATGTTCATGGAAACTACGGATTTTAAGTAGTGATGGAACAGTACAAAATGTACTTGTACACTAATTCCAATATATAAAGGTGTGCTTGTTTCGTAATTGTTAGGTCCTGGTTTCAAAACCTCCTTCCCCTAAGTATAAAAGGTGTCCTGTGAACACGTCTGTGAAGTGAACCACATTAACATGAGATTGTAGGTGTTTTTGTCATTTAGAGTAAAGTAAAAGTAACCTTTTCTACGGAGATATAACATGTTTACATCAACTTTTCTCATTTAAAAAAATGTGGGATAACCCCTTCTTCCATTCAGCCCTTCAATTGTGTATAGTATTTTTGTTGAATAATTTTTTTTTTTAGGTTCAATCATCTCAAGAAAACAAATCAAAGGAATACAGTGAGGTGGTGCTTGAGACAGGAACCCAGGTGTTGTTAGAGCTGCAGGAGGGAGATGAGATTGTCATGACTCCTCGTCGTGCAATGATGATTGAAGAAGCTCAGCTGGATGAAAAGTTCCTAACAATTAAGGCANGCATCCTCTATTTGATTTGGCTCTGACAAGTATTTTTATTTATGTGTTATTCGGTGTAAATATGCATGTGTGATAAACAAGGCTAACACATATTTTGTTTATTAACTCATAAGGACGAATATAAAATTGAACAATATGCTTTAGAAAACATACAGAGCTGTCTCAAAAACGATGGTTGAAGCATTCAGACACTTATTCACTCAATGGCCCATATTGGCGAATGTTCGCTGTAACATACCGTTGTTGATACCAGCAGTTTCGCTCTTGACGCTGTCATGAAGATCTGTAGTTGTCTTTGGTTTGTTGGCATGCATCTTCCCTTTCAACTGGCCCCAGAGAAAGGAATTGGGTGGTGTCAGGTCGGGAGATCTTGGTGGCCACAGACATTTTGAAGTAATCCAGTCCTGGAAAAAGCTGCATATTTCTGCATTACTTTCATTGGAAATGTGATGTATATGACACGGTCTTCTTGAAAGTAACCATTTTTAAGTTCCAGATTGTCCAGCTGGTTCACAAATNCTGTGGTTATGCTCCAGAATTGAGTAGACCATTTTGTTCCAATGCTATGTGTGACTATATACCGACTTAGAAGAGAAAATCTCTCCAGCCCAGTATTTTTTTCAGAAATTGACCAGCCTTTTATACTTTGAATTGACAAACAAACAAAAACAAATTTGACAAACAAAAGATGTTTCAACTTTACTGTGAAAATTTGTCACCCTCAGCAGGGATCCAACCCAGGACCTGTGGAACCTGTTCTCCAGGTCGTGTTAGCAATCTTTTCAAGCCTTAGACCTCTTGGCCGTCTCAGATAGATANAATTCTGACCTAGGTTACCGGTATCTAAGGAACTGCCAACACGAACTTGGTCTCTTAGNTACCAGTAGGCGAGGTCAGAATTTGTCTGTCTGAGACGACCAAGAGGTCTAACAAAGGCGTGAAAAGAGCTGGAGAATGGGTTTGACAGGTGCTGCATTCGATCCACGTTGATGGTGACCAATTTTCTCAGTTAAATTAAAACATCTTTCATTTAAATAATTGTCTGAGAATAAAATTTCAGTTTAACAAATGGCTGAATGTTTGTACCTTTTCTGAAGAGCAGGCCAGAATTGCTTCTTAATGTGAACTGAATCTACTGAGAAGTAGGTTATTTTGGACAGACGAAGATGATAGGTGATGTTTTACATCTTACTGGTCAGTGGAGATTGATGCACATCACAAACAGCGAGATGAAATACATTTATAACCCATCCTTATGTGGGGATCGAACCCACAACTTCCAGGATGAGAGCCAATTGACTAAACCAACTATTTTAACGTGGTCAGCTTGGAAACCCAGAGCAATATGGATGGAAAATTGAGAGCTCAGACTCCTGTCCCTTATGGCCAAGGAAAAGTCAAACAAATAAATGAGTTTTAATGTGTATTTATTGTATTGCAGCTACTTGCGTGCTTAAAATGTGTTATAAAAATGCTCGCAATTGTTACATTCGATTGAGTAATACAACTCTGTGTACAAAAATAAATGCAACATTTCTTTCTTTTGAAGCCAGTAATTGAGCAGTATATTTTCCCCAATTGTGTACTGAATTTTCTTTGCTGTAAAAATGTAAATACTGCTGATTATCAATTTGGGTGTATTTTTTATGTATGTAGTAATTTTTTGTAGTTGCAGATATTAAACTTACTTAACGTTAGTTAGGTTTTCAGTTACAAACTTTGTATTCAGATATCAAAAATATTTTTTTCTGTTTTGTAAGATACGTGTAATCATTACTTACATATGCAAATAAACAATAATTTTTTTAATGTTTCTAACATTACAACACCAAATGGTCAGGTTTGGGGGCTTTGTTTCTCAATCCCCACTGGCACTCTGTTCCTGGAACCTCACACTGAGGTCCTCATACTCCCTGCCAGGGCTCTTTTACTGGACCAGGACAGTGGGAATGGTGATGTGTGCTTTTTTTGTTGATACATGTAATAATAATCCCTCTCGTCACACAGACATTCTTGTTTATGCCTACACTACACTGGTAGGAGTTTTTGGCAGCCATGTCTAAAGTCCTATAAATTGTTAATGGTTTGCATTCTTAAGTTAAATTAACGTGAAATTGCTTAGAAATACGAGGTGTGGCAGAAAAGTAATGAGACTTGCAACACTGCACGAACTGGCAATGCTGCTGCCTCCCTATTCACATGGCAGTTAAGTTAACCCCTGCCGTAGACTCAGTATANGTTTGAACTTGCTACAGTTGCTACGCGATTGTTGAGAGCGTCTGAAGTGAAGTTGAGTTTGTGAGGTGCATTACAAAAATGGACTGGCAAAATTTTGAGCAACGTTGTGCCATCAAATTTTGTGTAAACCTTGGCGAATCTGCTATAGTGACTTATGACAAATTACAAAGGGCTTATGGAAAACATTCCCTATCTAGGACAAAACTGTTCAGATGGCATAAGGCCTTTTTACAGGGTCGAGAAGAAGTGGAAGACGAACCTCGTACGGGAAGACCTTCAACCTCAAAAAATGACGACAATATGGAAAAAGTGAGGACTCTTGTGATGTCAGACAGCCGACTGACGTTGAGAATGATCAGTTGTGAGTTAAGTTTGACCGGTTTACCGTCCATCAGATTTTAACACAGGATTTTGGCATGAGAAAAGAGTGCNCCAAGATGGTTCCAAAAAACCTTATGACTGAGCAGAAAAAAAGCATTCCTGTGGTTCTCCAGCCCCCTATTCACCAGATCTCAGTCCCTGTGACTTCTTTTTATTCCCCCGGCTCAAAAACCACTTGCAAAAGTGCCATTTTGGTACTTTGGATAATATCCAGAAGAGCGTAACCGACGAGCTGAAAGGCATTCCAGCAGAAACCTTCCAGCACTGCTACGAACAATGGAATCAACGCCTCCGTCGGTGTGCAGCTGCCCATGGGAACTATTTGAAGGGGATAGCCTTGATTTGTAAAAATAATCAATTTGATGGTTAAAAGAAAATCAGTCTCATTACTTTTCTGCCACACCTCGTAAACTAAAGTAAATTAGTGGAAATCTTTCTGATGTACCATAATTGTGCATGTGAACACTACTACCAATTTAGTATTAATACTAAACTAAACAATTCTTTTTACAGATTGATCAGTTCAATTACAAACAGCAAATTCCCGTGACAAGAGCTGATCGTCGTTACTTTTCACTGCCTCACAAAACAGAAAGAAACGAAGCTTGGGGTTTAGTCTCGGATATCAAAGTACAAGAAGGTAGCAAGTTGGTAACGTTAAGGAGCATTGTTCAGGTATTACATGAAGAAATTCCTGGGCTATTTTAGAATGGACGTCGTAGAATCATAATTTGCTTTGATGTGATGCAATTTGATTGTTTTAGATTCAGAACTATTTTACTACACCTATTGATGTGTACTACATGACCAAAAGGGGGAATGAAGTGGCCTATGTTGGGACAGTTGAACCAGCAGCAATTTTAAATCTTCCTCTTCATGCAATTTACACTAGTACGTGTGAAATTTTCTTCAGTGTTCAAGGGTAAGTGGTAAAAGTGTAATTATTTTTGCATGTAGATCATATTGAAGACACAGGCAGTGTATTAAGACTTGTTTATAAATGTATACATAGTCTCCATTTTTCTGGAGACACTTATCTGACTGTGAAATCTGACAATAAATGTCATCGTTGAAAATTGCCTCAGAAGATACATTCTTATTGCTGCACCATGAGGGCGGGCATTGTCATGAGCTCATTGGACAGCATGACTGGCTTTGGTACTGTTCATATTCAAAGAAATGCATTGAGTTGGACCAAGTAGTTTTAACTTTTTTAAGTAGAAAAGTAGGCTTTGTTTTACCTGCTTTCATTAGAAAAACCAATAGTATTTTTACTGAATTCAGAAGGAAAAGGGAAGGCTAAATATCGTGCTCTTTGAAAAGTAAATAAACCATGCATATTTCTTCAAAACAAATGGTGGTTATGTAACATAATGTTTAAAAAAACTGTCTGCTATGCTTTTAATGGTAGAAGAACAGAAACTGCTTTTCACTATTCGACAATTCCATTCAGTATAGAAAGATTCTGTAGTTTTCTTACTTCAAATTATTCAAAATGTGAGTTTTAAGCATACTTCAATATCAACTCTTTTATATACCTTTTTCTACAGTTTCAGTTTACTATACCAGCAATACAAAATCTATTTTTCCATACATCGGTACACCTTTAGTAATTTAAATTAGAAAACTATTTTTGAAAGTGCATATGAGCTTCACTTTCCATTATGTAGGCGTTTTTCTGCTTGGTCGAGAGCAGACTTTTAAGATGAGTGTGGTTCATAAAATAAGACATAACTGTGTAGTAACTCATGAAGTCCAGTCACCAGTGTTCATCTATTTGGCTTATAATTGAAACCCATAATGTGCAAAACTCAAGAGCCTTTTCAAACCCTCTGACATTTTTTATTCACGGAAGAAGCTTAAACGCATCATTTGTTTTTCCCATTATAGGTATACAGTGTCCATTGTGCCTTTTATTTGGAAAGAATTACAAAAACTGTTGACTGTAACACATCTCCTTCAGTGCAATCCTCGTAAGAAAGAAGAAGAAGATGAACCGTTTTATATGAAGGTAAAACACAATAACCTCAGTGTGCAAAGTGTGTGGATGGTAGAAGGAATGCTTCCAGTAAGCGTGTAATTTCTTATTTTCCCAGGCCGTTGGGGAAATGGAACAGGTGTTTTTCGGTAACACGCGTCGCTACACAATGGCAAGTGCTTGTTTTAACATCCAGCTACGACCGACATTGGTACTTAAGAATCTGTTGCCAGTTCCTATCGTCAGTGCGCTTCAAGACATATCTAAGGAAACAGGGGTGCCACCGGGACAGAAAATACAAATACCCACAGCTGATCCATCAAATTCCTTACTTATCCTAAAGGTAGTGGCATTTTGTTTTCCTTTTCTTTTTATGTAAAACATGGCTTTGACATTTATCCTTGTATATTTTCTTATTTGTGCTTTGATCTCAATATCTGTAAACTTCCAAGACGAACATGACCTATTGTAAATGTAGGTAAACAGCCCTTAAACTGCAGTGGTACTAATATTTGTGTTCACTTAATTATGGTAGACATACATCAGGCTGTGAGATGTAATGATCAGAAGACATACATTTACCTTGTTTTGTGATAGAATGTACATCAATCACGAAGGTCTAAGCATAGCCCTATTTTACAAAGGTTTTAGTTGACTTTTGTAGGGGGTCTTTAAGACTTTAAGATCAGAGCCTTAATGAAAATTTGAGAAAAGAGTGTGTAAAAGCTTTGTAGTCATGCAAACATTATCTAGGTTAAAATAAATTGTATCATATGATTCTCGCATATATTTTGTTTTAAGTTGGTAAATAAAGTTAAGTGGTATATAAGGAAAAAAAAAAAGTTGATTCAAGTTTTGTTAAATGGTAGGTTAGGTTTTTTTTTATTAATGCATGAAAAAAGTTTAGTGGTGTATTTTGTGTGTCTGAGCCATAGAAGGGATGACTTTTGCCATGTTTTTGTCCATGATTATATTTTAATATTCTAGTTTTGTAATTTTTACAGATTTGGGATTATTTAGAAAAGGAATGGGCATGCCTGCACGAGGTGGAAGCCAATCCACCAGAACTTGCAGTGTGGTCCTTTGAGTCCTATGACAGTAGCAACAAGTGTGTCCTTGACCTGGGCATGCATACAGCCAATATCAATGGGACACTTGTCATGTCTCTGTACTGCCCATTCTGGATGATAAACAAGACAGGCCTGCCACTCAGCTACCGGGTGAGTAAAGCACGTTTTTTGTGTGTGTGTTTGTAGTAAGCCTCATTATGTAATGATTGTATCTTTTATTCATAATGGTTATCATGGAGGTTTGTTTTACCTATTGTTCTTGTTTAATGCAAAGTTATTAGTATACCAGTGATCCTCAGAAACNTGTGGTTGTTGTTGTATTGGATGATAGCTACGATTGTACTATATGTTTACTGTATTCTGTATGTGTGTAAAGTGGTGCATGTCCCTGATTTAATTTGATGTCTCCTATTGAAATATACATATGATACTGCTGAACAAAGATTAGGTGTATATGAGTTCCATAGCTGTAAAACTTGCTTTTATTTTCTGTATTGCAGTTACACAAGTTAATGACTTTATTTGTATGTGCAACATAAGATTTATTTCTCTTTTTATGTGAACCTAATATAAAAATAGTGTGGACTGTAATTTATAAAAGCTAGAACAGAGTTTTAACTGTGATATGTCATCAAACATAAGTGTTGTCCATGCCAAGTATGTTGGAAACACTATCAAGGAAAGAGCTCAAAGATTAACCCAGATTTTAAGAAAATGCATGTTTTGGGTAACTACAACCAATTTATGCGTAACATGAATGTGACAGATTTAGTATATTGAAAACCGAATTAGGTGTGCAACAAGTTTATACTCTATACATGCAA
>KZ872120.1:59332-70409 GCA_003456935.1 Machilis hrabei
TGGTACAGCATTAGGCGTAGTTAATGAATACAAATATTTAGGAGTATTACTTTGCGAGGATCTGTCATGGAATTCACACGTTAACTATATTGTAGGAAAGGCGTTAAAAAGTTACGATTTATTCAAAGGACGTTAAAGAAAAGTTCTTTAAAAGTTAAGCAAATCGTGTACAATGCATTAGTATTACCAATACTACAGTACTGTAGTGGTGTTTGGGACCCACACCAAGTAGGTTTAATAATGTGCATTGAAGGGGTAGAGCGAAGGGCAGCAAGGGTTGTGTTGGGTCGTTACGATAGATTAGATAGCGTATCTGAAATGTTGGAACAAATAAATTAGGTTTCATTAGCCCATAATCACCATGCCAATAGGATAAAAGTATCAAACAAATCATTGAGGGTCAATTGTCATTAAACTGCGAACACGTACTGCAAACAGCTACGTATCTAGGTAGACACGATCATGCAAATAAGATTAGGGAAGTTAGGTGTAGAACGGACGGGTGGGTATTTGTGGTATTTTTTTCATCTGGCAATTCGTGAATGGAATCGTTTATGAGTTGGTGCGGTGCACCCCCTGCCAAAGACTTTAAGTTGATTGCGGGGTAAGATGTAGATAGAGGTAGCATACATTTTTCTATCAGATCACCACACACAATACATGCTGGTTGTTGCAAACGTAATGTCATATTATTTGATATCAAGGTTAACTGCAATCCCAAGAAAAAAAGGTATTATGGTGTTACCCCTTTAAATATCCAGCAATTGGTTAAAACAAATCAAATATAAGTGTAGTGCTGTAATATTGTTACACTGACTGCTGTTTGAATCTCCACTTCTACCTAGCAACCGGAAGCTGAGCAAATTGTGTGGGTGCGAATGGAGGGGTGTGGTTTCTCTCGCTTAACAGGCTCTCTGTCTCTTCATCGATCTTTGCGGTCTCGCCTTTCTTACTCACTGCCTAGATGTTCGAATATATTGTAATTATGTATGGTAATGACTGTACTTAAGCATTAAAGAATTATTACACTACGTGCTGCAGAATAATTTTCCGTTTTGACCTCGTAATTAATTCAAACTGTTCAGTATTTTTGAACTTATGGTAATCTATTTACGTATAGGCATAAACGTGTATGCACACAAACGTTTCAGTTGCGTATTTTCCTGAAACTTACAAAAGAAATAGCTAAAAGCTGCTGCAAACTAATGGAAATGAGAAGTAATGTGGATAGGTATATATACAGTGTAGCATATGTATACAAGGTGTCCCTAAAATACACGGCAAAACTTGGGGAATAGATTCCTCATATGTAAAGAGTAACAATAATTTATATCAACATGGGTCGGGAAATGCTTAGTTTCGAAGTTATTGTCAGATCGTCGAGGAGCCAATGAATGACATAGTTTGGAAAATCTTCTTCAGTTAGTTCAACGTAGGGAGGCTAGATTTGTTTTCGGTCGTTATGTCAGGACAGATACCGTAACGGAGGTGTTAGGTGAGTTGGGTTGGGAATGAATCTCTTGATGTGAAGCGTGAAAAAAGCAGAATTAAGAGACTGGAGCAACTAAACTCCACTCAGTAGCAGTTAAATATAAGCAAGGTTTTAAAACCTGCAATATATATTGGTAGGCGCTCATGATCGTGAAGATAAGTTAAGGGAAATCAGGTGTAAATCTAATGCGTATTATTGATCATTCTTTCCGAGGTCGATTCGAGATTGGAACCGTTTAGGACGTGAATAATAAATTCTGGTGCTTCGTGCACCTCCTGCCAAGTACCTTCTGGATTGATTGTAGTTAATGTAATAAAATCCACACTCTTGTTAAAAGCCTTTTAACACAAATCGTGTAACATAAGTAAACAAATGAGGAAAAAAAGAGATACAAAATTGGGGGCTCAGCATTATACAAAAGCCATAAGCTTCAGAAATCGAATGATTGACAAAAATTACAAAGGAAGGAAATTAAAAGAGCTTCACATTACCTTACAGAAATTGTTCAAAATGTCCACCTCCGGCTCGAATACAGGCTCGTCGTGTCATTAATCATCTTTAGAAGACGTTCCCAAGTTCCTGGCATACGGCGAATTGTCTCACAGCTATTCATGATTCGGTTGCGGAGAGTTTCTAAATTATCCACTGCAGACGATTACGCCAAAGACTTTAAGTCACCCCACACATAGAGATCCAAGAGATTTAAATCGGGAGAGCGTGGAGGCCAAACTATTGGATTGATTACATGAACTATGTGATACATTGGCACCTCAGAAACTAAGCATTTCCTGACCCGTCTTGATATAAATTATTTTTACTCTCGACATAAGAGGAATCTATTCCCGATATTTGTAAAATGTATTTTTGACTGTGTTTATCACAATATTTTCAATCAAACTCAATTGTGGTGAAATGTCATGACGGTATATTTTTTAGTAAATGTAACGACTGAAATATGTTAGAAATTCTACATTTGACAGAAAAACCACAACGAGCATCCCAAAACAACGCAAAATAGGTAAATATGTTTATTAATAAAACACGTTATTATTTTTTTAAGTAACCTCCTGTGACTTAAACGCAATGATTGCAATTAAGTAGAACAAGTCTGATATTACTCTGTGGGCGTGTCTCCTGTTGAATTCTTCTGCAACCTTGCAGCCGGCAGCATCTTCATCCAGCCAAGAGAATGACCTCTATTTTTCCCTGACGAAGCTGCATTAACATGCGGTAAAACGTTGGAAGATTTCTAGTAATAACGTCGAGTAATATCAGACTTGTTCTGCATATTTAACGAAGAAGTTTCCGATTCAACAACGATTGCAGTGTTCTTGTCTTTTTTCATAAGTATTCAGGAAATCCTATTTTAGAATGTGTTTCAAAACACCTTGAATGGTGTTCTATACCTATGCATCGGGTGGAAACCATCGTGCTCACAGGTATTCCTTAAGATAATTCGCTACAGTCAAGCCAAAAATCACGCTCCCGAAACAAAAATAGCTTAATGTCTAGCTTATGTTGAACATTACAAATTTTATCTTCTGTAAGGTTAAATGATTACTGGCAACAATTAGAATTAATAAAAACAATCTTTTTCATTCGATCTGATATTATGAACATATTTATACAAATTTCCTTTTATATATTTCACCATGATTGTTATGAAAATATAACATTCATATGGCACTCAGCCTGTGGCTGTTTCTTTTTAAAATGAACACTTAGCCAAATAACTGCAGTTTTAATGTCGCTCAAGGAACATGATTATAACTTACTGTTCCACACATAGGGAGATTTGTTCAGAGGATAACTCTTTATACTTAGGGCTAGAACTTAGCCGTCTATTGTTTTGATTTCACCTAATTTTAAAGTTCAGTGTGAAACTTTGCTTTTTTCCCTGCTAATCTGCCATTCCCTCTCCACAATATTTAAAGTTCAGAGTGAAATGTTTTGCTTTGACCGTTTCACAGCGAGCTAGTTTTCATTTTAATTTTCTCTACAGGATAANACNNTNGTAGTCGNATTGAATCTATACCTCATAGTGTTGTTTATATATGTAGATTACATTGTTTTCTTATTTGTCCTGGAATTGCCGGCAGTATTTCATCAAAGTGGTTTCTAGGCGAAAAAGAACATTTATTTTTAGATTGATTTATTAACAGCAGAAACATTCTATGCAGTCCTGTTTACATATTGGACTACACATAGTCTGTTTACTGACTTGTTTTGAAAGTTGCAGCATTATTCAGGAAAGGTAATTCCGAAAAGTATTCACTGATGAATAGCTAAAAGTGAGTGTGGCTTTGCATGAAAACATTTTTATTTGTNTTATGGTCGGATGTACATAAAAGTGTACCATAATTTGTATGAAAAGTAATTCATGCGACAAGTATTAATCCTGCAGTTTCCAAAATACGTCATTAATAATGATATTCGACTGTTTCGAAAACATACCATTTATTTGACACGTACTAATTGTTTGGGTGGTTCATTTATCGAAGGGGTTCCACTTTTAATATCCATTCACGAAGTGTTTCACAAGTAGATTTGTTCACTGCAAAGAAGTTAGCCTTCTATTGTTTTGATTATGGTCAGATTATATTACCGCATAAACTTGGTACCGATAATATTTAAAGTTCAGAGTGAAACGTTTTTACCCATTAAGGCTTTGAATATTTCACATTGAGCTAGTATTCAATACAACATTTCTCTGAAGGATAATATTTTGTAGTCAAACTGAATCTATCCCGCAGAGCGTTTTCTTATTTAGCTTGGGAATTGTGACGAATAGTTGAAAATATGGGGCATTGCACGTAAACATAAAAATCTAATTTAGAATCGAGAACCAAGATTTCTACGCATGCGCGGTAACACGTTTAGCAATTGATTAAGCTTCCCGCTCCAGTGATATGTTCTGTAAATTATGTAAGATTATAAATATCAATGAACACTGCGGTACCAATTTTAATGTGTTAGTGTATACCACAAGAAGTATTGACGCTTTTTTTAATTAATCAGCAGTTGTGTACAATGATAACATGATACAAGACCAAAAAGTAGCTAAATAGTTTGAAAACATGTACAAGTAACAATATTGATTGACATGTTTTGTTCAGACGCCTTCTCAGTTCTACACATACTAAAATTTTTAAACAACATACAACTTTATTTTACAACACGACAATCAAGAATTTTCTAATTTTACAATAACCTAATCAAAGTTTAATTGTGGAACTGTTACCTAATGCATTTCCGAGCTGACAATGTACAGGACTATGCAGATTGTATACAGTGGTTATTAATCTGAAGACATAGGTTTTGAATAATAACATTCTGAAACTNGTTTCGGTGAAAATATTACATGATCTTCTGAAAACACAAAAACTTTAACCAAACTATTCATAATTTCTTAAACACCAACTGCATTAATTCAAGATTTTGAAAAATACTAAGAGGACCTAACGAATTTTACAGCGTAAATCATTTTGTTAGTAATATAACGCATAGAAGTTTAACTTTTGAATACAATTAATGTTACGGATCTTCCAAAAATATTCACGCTTTTACAACGAACGTTACAGATAGATTTGTGAAACGAGAATGGTCTTGGTAAAAATCAGTGTTTTGCGAAATTATTTGTTCATTAATAAACTTTATTTTAACTGATGGAAAAGTAAATAATGTTTCTACCAAAACAAATTGCGGTGCACTTTTCGTTCTTTTGCAAAGTAATCGTTATTTAGATATTAAAATTCATGTTCTGCAAATTTAAAATGTCTGTAATATAAACGTCCAACATTTGAGATGCAAATCTATCTCAAACTTTTTAGTGCAGACTTTGCGCAGATCTGTTAATAATCCAAATATTATGTTTTCTAAATCCAATACACTAAACATATTTAGTGGTGGCGGAAAGCTCAACAATAACTTTGATTCGAATACCGAGAGGAACGTCTCCTAATGTTCCAGATAATATAAACTAAAAAAATATTTTTTAACTGTACGTAATGCTATTTTTTTCAAGAACACTTACAACTTTCACTAAAACTGCAAGTCATAAATACATCTATGTTTCAAGCTTTAATAAAACTAGTTCAGATTTACTAAAGCCCCAAAACATGGAATTATTATTTAAGTGTATGATTACGACTGTTAATATTTATGATCCATAAACAACGCAAACGGATTCGTACTAGTGGTACTAAACTGCGTGTACAATATACATTGAATACTGAAATCAGTACTTACGTATCTACAAAACTTAATTGGACGTATGATTTCCACCATTATTATTTACTAAGAGACACATTTTCAGTAAAACTTGTAGTTTACACATTTTATTCGAAGAGGTGAAGAGTTTAGCTGTTACATTTCTGAAACTATAAAGTAGAAAAGAATCGGATCTTAAAAATATAATTCCAGAAATAAAATGTTTTACTCAACACATTTGGAAGATTCCATTCAAATATGCCGGAAGGAGCCTTAACCAATATTTACATTTTATAACTCTAGTCCACTATTAATCATTAACTTTTTTTCCTGCAAAGCTAAAAGTTATGCGTTAATAATACAACCTCTTAATGTATCTATAAAAATAACTTAGACTAACACTTACTAAAACTGCAATACCTAGAGAAGGCTAAGGATATTTTGCACGAATATTGCAAACTTCTGTTAATGCAAAACTAGAACCTTGAACAGACTTTGGTTATTTTAATCGCTAGTAATTAGTTGTTTAGTACTCTGGCATGTGTGTCGGATGAAATAAAATATTCTGTACATTTTCAGCTAGACTACACACTAAGTTATCAGTTTTTATATAATAACTTTTAAAATGAAATCAACAATGAGTTATTGGTATTCTCTAAAACAACTGCACTATACTGCATTCAACGTTCAAATATGTGAATCATAAAAAAGTTTCGAAATAATAATCCTAACGTTTAAACAATAACTGCTGTTTCTTGAAAATGCAACCTAAAAATTTTATATAGAACACAGTAATTTTGTGGTCATAGAGTAAACTTTTAAGACACTTAAACAAAAAGCTATCACAAATAGGTCTCTCATGTAGAATGATTATAATAACGCACCATAACTGACTTATGATGTGCTATTTGAACGCTTTTAATCGTAAAAATAACAAGTTTTAAACAACACAAAACAAAAAATAGATTAACGTACTGTTTCAAATAAAAATAAATGTACATAGTGCGAAAAAGATAAAATTATGTTGCTGGTAAACACGACTTTCAAGTTTTTTTACGGAATATGAACTAGGTCTAATTGTCACTTGCTAGAGCAAATTACTTAATATTGAAACATTAACTTGCTAGATAATATAAGATTGTCTCGTATTTTATAGAAACATATGCACGTAGATAATTTTAATGGCACACAACTCATGTTGTTCTGGAAAAATGTGTTCCAAAGAAATATAGTTATGTTCTTTAAGTTTTATTGTTTCTTTTGTGTTGTACATTGAAACTCCGTTTTACATTCATGAATAAAGTAATATTGCTATGCAACTGTTGAACAGACTTAAAGCTACATAGTTCTGTTTCAAAAACGTGTACCAACGTTTCAATGTAATACTGTATTACTTTTTAGCACATAACAACACATCACTTAAACTCATAACAACCTATGAAACGTCTTCTTCCTTCCTTCCCAAAATCGTTATATAAACAGCCCAAGGATGTAAGCCAAAAAAGAAAGATCTCGAATACGTTTGTCATTTCCCGTTTCTCAGAATTCGTAGATACGATTAAGTTGTTTCATTCTCTGGAAAAAAAGAAATTGCACAGTTTACAGCCCTGTGTACATGTGCTATCTCTTGTGTTAGATACACACACAAATCTAGAAATGACAGTTGTCCTCTTGAACGATGTATTTCATACAATACATGTAAAATTGCTAGACACGAAGACATTTGCCTGCACAGAAAAAAAAGAAATAATAAGTACATGCACAACACATTTATTTTCGTTTCTTTCTTCACAAAAATATCACACTTACAACGTTTCTATAGAACTTCCCAGCGAAACACTTTTTGGCTACAATCAAATCACTAAGATTATAACTCGAGTGACTTTCAGAACGAACAATAACAACGAGTTACTTATTCAAAGTGTATTTACATTTTATACTTCAACAATTTTGCGAATTCTCAATTTCAAAATTATATACTCTCAAACCCAAATGACTTTCATAATTGTTGAAGTATAAAATGTAAATACACTTTGAATAAGTATCTCGTTGTTATTGTTTGTTCTGTAAGTCACTTCAGTTGTAAGCTTAGTGAAGACCGAACTTTTTGTAGTCAAAAAGTGTTTTGCTGGGAATTTCTATAGAAACGTGGTAAGTGTGATATTTTTGTTCAGTACATGCACGACACATTTATTTTCGTTTTTTTCCTATTCTAAAATATCACACTTACCACGTTTCTATAGAACTTCCCAGCAAAACACTTTTTAGCTACAAAAAGTTCGGTCTTCACTAAGCTTGCAACTCGATGACTTACAGAACGAAAATAATAATCATTTAATTATTCAAAGTGTATTTACATTTTATACTTCAACAATTGTGCAAATTGTTAATTTCAAATAATACTCTCAAACCCAAATGACTTTCAAAATTGTTGAAATATAAAATGTAAATACACTTTGAATAAGTAACTCGTTGTTATTGTTCGTTCTGTAAGTCACTCGAGTTGTAAGCTTAATGAAGACCGAACTTTTTGTAGCCAAAAGTGTTTTGCTTGGAAGTTCTATAGAAACGTGGTAAGTGTGTTATTTTTCTGAAGGAAAAAACGAAAATACATGTGTCATGCATGTACTTAGTGTTTCTCTTTTTTTCTGTGCAGGCAAATGTCTTTATGTCTAGCAATTTTACGTGTGTGTTGTACGCAATACTTTTTTCTAGAGGACAACTGTCATTTCTAGATTTGTGTGTAAATCTAATACCAGAGATAGCACTTGTACACAGGGCTGTAAACTGTTGAATTTTGCTTTTTTCAAGAGAATGAAACAACTTAATCGTTTCTGCGAATTTCGGAGACTCGGGAAATGACAAACGTGTTCGAGATATTTCTGTCTTGGGTTACATCCTTGGGCTGTTTATATAGCGATTTTTGGAAGGAAGGAAGAAGACCTTTCATAGAATGTTATTAGTTTAAGTGATATGTTGTTATGAGCTAAAAAGTAATACATTGTTACACTGAATAGTTGGTACACGTTTTTGAAACAGAACTTAACTTCGTAGATTTAATTCTGTTCAACAGTTGCATTGCAATATTGCTTTGTTCATCAATGTAAAACGGAGTATCAATGTACAACACAGAAGAAACAATAAAACGTAAAGAACATAACTATATTTCTTTTGAACCTATTTTTTCCAGAACAACACGAGTTGTATGTCATTAAAATTATCTACGTGCATATGTTTCTATAAAATACGAGACAATCTTATAACATCTAGCAAATTAATGTTTCAATATTAAGTAATTTGTGCAGCAATATAAACCAAATCCTTTGCTCTAGCAAGTGACAATTAGACCTAGTGCATTTTCCGTAAAAAGTAAACTTGAAAAACGTGTTTAGCAGCAACATAATTTTATCCTTTTCGCACTTTGCACATTTATTTTTGCTTGAAACAGTACGCTAATCTATTTTTTGTTTTGTGTTGTTAAAACTTCAGGCATTTTTTCTAATCGCACATCATAAGTCAGATATGGCGCGTTATTGTAATCATACAGCATGAGAGACCTATTTGTGATAGCTTTTTGTTTAAGTGTCTTAAAAGTTTACTCTATGACCACAAAATTTCTGTGTTGTATATAACACTTTTAGGCTGCATTTTCAAGAAACAGCAGTTAGGATTATTATTTTGACACCTTTTTATGATTCTCATATTTGAACGTTGAATGCAGTATAGTGTAGCTGTTTTAGAGAATACGAATAACTCTATTAACTAATTTTTCATTTCATCTTAAAAGTTATTCAATAAAACAGATAACTAAGTGTGTAGTCTAGCTGAAAATGTACAGAATATTTTATTTCATCCGACACACATGCCAGAGTACTAAACAACTAATTACTAACGTTTAAAATAACCAAAGTCTGTTCAAGGTTCTAGTTTTGCATTAACAAAATGTTGCAATATTCGTGCAAAATATCCTTAGCCTTCTCTAGGTATTGCAGTTTTAGAAAGTGTTCGTCTAAGTTATTTTTATAGATATATTAAGAGGTTGTATCATTAACGCATAGCTTTTAGCTTTGCAGGAAAAAAAAGTTAATGCTTATAAGTGGACTAGAGTTATAAAATGTCAATATTGGTTAAGGCTCCTTCCGCCATATTTGAATGGAGTCTTCCAAATGTGTTGCGTAAACCATTTTATTTCTGGATTTATATTTTTAAGATCCGATTCTTATCTACTTTATAGTTTCAGAAATGTAACAGCTAAACTCTTCACCTCTTCGAATAAAATGTGTACACTACAAGTTTTACTGAAAATGTGTCTCTTAGTAAACAATAATGGTGAAAATCATACGTCCAATTACGTTTTGTAGATACGTAAGTACTGATTTCAGTATTCAATATTATATTGTACATGCAGTTTAGTACTTCTAGTACGAATCCGTTTGCGTTGTTTATGGATCTAAAACATAAACAGTCGTAATCATACACTTAGATAATAATTCCATGATTTTGGGGTTTAGTAAAATTGAACTATTTTTATTAAAGCTCGAAACATAGATGTATTTATGACTTGCACTTTTAGTGAAAGACGTAAGTGTTCTTAAAACAAACAGCATTATGTACAGTTCAATAATATTTTTGTAGTTCACAGTATGTGGAACATTAGGAGACATTCCTCTCAGTGTTCGAATCAATGTTGTTGTTGAGCTCTTCGCCACCAGTGTTTTGGATTTAGAAAACTTAATATTTGGATTATTATCAGATCTGCGCAAATCCTGCACTAAAAAGTTTGAGATAGATTTTCATCTCAAATCTTGGACGTTAATACTACAGACATTTTAAATTTGCAGATCGTGAATTTTAATATATAAATAACGATTACTTTGCTACGCACAATTACGTTGCTAGAAAATAAGGCCAGCCACAGGAATATTCTACAACTTTTAATTAATTTACATAAACCAGTTTTACAAGCAGATTGTTAACTCTGTTTGTGCGTCATTAAAAGCCAAATATTGACTTGCAAAGCAACTATTCAATGCATTCATTCTCACCAGTAGCTAATAGAAATAGATATTCAGTGACGTGAAATTCAACTCGGATATATCAGATTAAAATTGAAGAAAAAAAACTTCAATTCAGCAAGCTATTATTATAAATACCACAGATAGACTTACGACACTTAAAAGACGACTTTATTTCTTCATGACTATTGACGCATTATAAATCGGTGAGACGTAAAACACCATTTCATCGTCGCTTTTCTGAACGTTAGTATATTCGCAATGTCCAACATGTAATGGAAAATTGATCCAGATTCAACTTTATCTAATAACTAAGTGAAACAAAATTAAAATATCCTAGGTTTGAAGCTCTGAAATATAC
>KZ872122.1:36526-48014 GCA_003456935.1 Machilis hrabei
TGTGATCACTGATGGTCGGCCTGATCGCGGTTCATCATGGACATTTTCCCGCCCGTCCTTGAAAGCTCTCACCCACTTACGCAGTTTGCTGTCACTCATCGCATTGGGGCCATAAACTTCACTTACCTGTCTATGAATTTCCACTGCTGAAACATTCCTTGCTGTCAAAAACCGAATCACTGACCGTATTTCACAGTCGGCGGGCTGATCAATTGTTTTAAACATTTTGAACTGACACTATAAACAACACACTGCTACAATACCAATGCAAATGGCGTCGTTTGACGAGCAAGGCATGCCGGGAGTCGGTGCGCATGCGCGTTTCAGTGTTCGCGCGACATTCGATTAGCTACGGCGATTCGGACCTTACTTTCCGAATAACCCTCATACTTATCTCAGCAGGGTACCAGCTTTTGTATTACCTTGATGTGCAAGGTCACTTGATCTCAGACAGTTGATCTGTGCTCGTTATCATCCTTGAAGCTCCATGCGACCAGAAAGTTTTTGAAGTGAAGAAACAAAAGATAGTTACAGTGACCTCAAAAACTTCGTGGATTCACTAACTTCATTGACGATGACGAGCCCAAACCAACCGTGGAAAACTGGCCGAGGTCATGGCGGCTTGTATGATGAGGGGTTACAAAAGCTGGTAAATAAATGCCTCAATTCTGGGGGTGACTTCATAGAAAAGTAATCTATTGTAACACAATAAGTTTTGGCTATATATCTTTTTTTTTTATTGGTCAAATTACCATTTTATTTTGTACCTTGTACTTAACGTCGTTTATACACATGCTCATCTAGACATACATAGAAATAAACCGATCCTTTCATTCACCAACCTCAAATGTGTAAAGCCTAGTTGTTTTTAACTGTTAATGCCATCTGTTGACTAAACTTGGTGTTACCACTGGAATCACGGCTAAGATCTAGAAGCTAGAGCATTTTTTACTTTAACAAGTTCAATTTTTTTTTTATATGAAATTTTTTGGAAGCTTGTAACTAAGCATATGTAATATATGTACATTAATTATATACACACATAATTAAAATAAAAGGAAACACCACCTTGTGTTGCATTTCAACCAAATTCAGTTCCAAGTGGTGGTATTTATATGTACATAATTTTTTTTTTTATGAAAACAGGCTATTTTATCTATATATAAAAATCATGATTTCCGAAATAAATAGTATCAGAATCTCAGCTGTGGGTTCTTTGTTAGCCTTTATTGTTTAACATCGCAGACTATTATTTTATTTTATCCTTTTTATTCTTTTAACTTTTCTAAAGAAAACAAACAGTTGTAATTGTGCTGTTATGGAAAAACTTTGCAAGTGGAAAGACTGAAAAAAAATAGATATTGCCTTCCATTTACCATAATNTTGATATTATGTGATGAAGATGCATTCCATTTAATTGAGTAAATAAACGCTTATATAAAAATAGAAAACTATTTAGTACTGATAGGGGTTGAATGGTAATTATAAATAATAATTGAATGTAATGTAATATATCTGTAATTTATGTAAATATCATATATGTTGGTATCTGTGTGTGTTTGTTTATGAATTGATATATAAACTAAAAAAAAGTGTTTACCATTTTCTGAACTGCGTTATACCTGATAAGCACTTATTTTTTTAGTGTTTTGGTGGTGTATGATAATCCAAAATTCATTGCATTTTCTTCTCATAATAAGTAATAATTATTGTTTTAAAATCATTTTTTTCTGTAAGAAACTCACGAAAGGGTATATAACCTATAATACAAAAGCACCATGAGTGCCAAAAGTAAACATAGAACTAGGAAGAAAGCAAGTGTTTATGAACCTTGGTTTTGAAGGTTTGAGTATAGTATGGAAGTTTCAGGGAAAAAGTAGAGTTGNAATAGGCCGTTCTGGAAGTAAAAAGGCTTGACCGTGTAAGGATGGCACGAGACGCTTTGCCTTCTCAGACAATTATTTAAGTGAAAAACATTTAGGTTTTCCTGAAAAAGTATTGCACTGCTAATAAGGTTTGAACTCAGGAAGTGTGGTATGCATTCTCCAGCTCATGTTATTTATTTCATGCCTTAGACCACTCTGCCAACATTCTAGCCTGTATTAAACAGTGCATGAAAATGTGCAATATGCTGTGCAACTTGCTGCAAGGAGGTTTTGTTTGATTACATGAGGTATTAAGTAAGTGGTACCCAGTTTCAATAGTATATGGCATTCAAGTTATTGCTGTAGTTAGCGTCGTAGGTAATAGATGGCAGGCTGGCAGCACATTGAATTTTCTGTCCGTCAGAAGCAATGTTCTTGAACGGGGTAGTTTTTACTAGCGTGATTGTTGCGAGCAGGGCGTGCGATGTTTATGTACCGGGCTTAAAAAGTATGCAGGATTCAGTGCATTAAGCAGTCCTTATTTCTGTGTAGGTTTTGATGCAGCTATTCCTTTCAACCAGTAAGGATCATTGGTAACAAACTGCTCAGTAGTGCAATGATGAGTTGTCCGTGGTCTCGAGAAGCTGTTTTTTATTAATTGGTGCTAATAACATACCTTATCTTAAGTACCATAAAAGGAAGGAAGAAGAAGTACAGAATAACTACACTATACCTGCATAACAGTCAATCTTCAAACCACACACATAGTAAATTATGAAGCAAACGTGATAGAAATATTTCAGATTTAAGTGAGAATTTTGTCCGATCTGGATTTAAATCAGGGTGTCTGGCACCTTCTTGTGAGCCCTACTATCTTGTGTACAGCAGCCAGGGTTGGGAAATGCAAACATATTTGGGATGCATTTCAAATGGTGTAAAGGAAGCATTTTATTATGTCTTCAAAACTAGAAACACACCATGNATTTATTATTGGACAGAGGGAGAGTAAAGACACCTGCTTGAGTTCTCACAAACTATGTGAATACTATATATAAATATTGGGATAGTTTTGGAATGCTTTTTAATTTCCTAAACATATCCCAGATACTAAAAGTGTCCCTCTTGACACCCCTTATGGCAGTAATGCCCAAGTTAGTTAAGATGTACCGACAGGTTGGCCTAGTGGTTAGAGTNAACTTGATAACATGAAGGGTCAACAACCTTGATTAGGGTTTGGCAGTTGGTGACTCTAAAAGGGATGCTCTTTCATGAATCTATTCGAAAATAGATTAGCTTATGGCTCCCCATACCATGACACCCACTGATCGTTTTGTGTGTCGTTCTCAAATGAAATATGGGTGATACCGCTGGCCACGCCACCTCCAAACGTGAATACGGTTATCATCTGCACATAGGCAGAAACGGTATTCGTCGCTGAAAATGACAATCGGCTGAGTGGCAAAATTCAGTTATCCTGAAGCGTCATTACGACGCGGATGGGGTCTCCATTAGACCTGAGATGCCATAACAGTGGGACCATAATCCAATAGCAATAGTTAAGATGTAAGCTAGCAGGGACTGGATTCAATTGCAGGTAAGGGTGATTTTACTTGGTAAAATTTTAAACTTTTTCATTTCAAAAATATGTATCTCCTCAGTTTCAAAATTCAGGACGACTCAAATAGAAGCATGTGTTCCTAAAACCAAAAAAGACTTGACTACTCTGATTATTATTATTGAGTCATACTTAATGNTGATCGTCTTGCTAGTTAACCTAAACGCTACTATATATATATCTAGTAACTATGTATGCATTTCTATCAAACCTTAACATACCTCTGCTGTTTTCAAAATGTTGTCCACCACCCATGTTGAAATCGAATATAGTGTCCAAATGCAAACCTTTGTAGTCAATGTAGTTCTTTGTTTACGAATGCAACTTTAAATGATGTACCACATATTATGTTTGGACAGTTTCATGTTATACCCCTAACTTAATAAGAAATGTAGGAGTAGCAAAGATTCTTAACTGTATAACATAACTCAAGGTTTAGAATGTATTCACTCACGTATACATTAACTATTAGCTGATCAGAAGCTGCTTGTTACAGTTTTCCAAGTGAAGTTGGCTTGATTACTGTAGGAGTGCTGTTATTTGCATAAGGAACCGTGAAGCACTTTAATGGTGACGTAAGGCTCAAGTCTGAAAGTACTCTGCAACAATTTTTGTAAAACCTACTGCTCAAGTAAATACAGTTTAGCAATAACGCCTACTTCCAATTGAGCATCTGTGCTGTAGCTGATGGTCATTTTTAGGCAGAAAAACATAAAGCTTGGCACAGTTTCAACTGAGTGGCTGGTTGGAAATGTAATTCTAATTCAGAAACCTGGGAACAAACAGGATGTTTTTACAGAGAGAAAGTACAGTTGTGCTCATATGTTTATGAAAGACTGGCTGAATTAGACTTTAGTGATGTTTGTACAAAATAGTACATACAATTGGTACACCTTCTAGCAGCACTGGGCAATTCTCATAAATGTCAATCGCATTAGGTGTACAGTCAGTTTCCAATAACCTCGTGAAAAGGTCGAGTGTCGAATTTAGACAGGTTTAGTAAAAGAGTGGTCAAAAAGTTATATTCATATAATCTTATTTTCGTGGTTTGGGACTCACTGTATACGAGATTGTCATGGATACGAGGATTGGATGGAATTGAGTAAAAATTGGTACTATAAATAATAGTACTAAGAACAATGAATGGTCCCATTTAGAGCAAGAAACCATGTTTATTTAAATGGAAATTCATTTACATGAGGTCAACATCAGTAGGTGGTATAATTGCCTTTGTTGGCTATGCATTTAGCTACACATTGTGGCATTGAGTCATACAGGCATCGGATGTCATCTTGTGGCACAGTCTGCCAAACTTCTTGTAATTGCTCTTTCAGGGTGACAGTATTTTGAAGTTTACTGAAAGGCTTGAAGATGGCAACCCATCATTACCCACACATTTGATAGGTGACAAATCCGGACACATGGCTGGCCAGGTTGTGTTAATCTCAAGTGGACAACGTCTGGCGATGACTGCAGTATGGGGCTGAGCATTATCTTGTTGAGAAATGGCAACCAGCACATTCTCTAAAAACGGCAATGCAATGCGTATAAGAATATCATTCATGTACTTTCGGGCCGTCAAACTTCCATTAACAAACACTAAAGGTGAACGGCTGTTGTAGCTTACGGCTCCCCATACCATGACACCCACTGATTGTTTTGTGTGTCGTTCTCAAATGAAATTTGGGTGATACCGCTGGCCACGTCGCCTCCAAACGTGAATACGGTTATCATCTGCACCTAGGCAGAAACGGTATTCGTCGCTGAAAACGACAGTTCACCATTCATCCCTCCAGAAAGCTCTAGTTCGACACCACTGCAATCGAAGCTGTCGAGTCGGCCAGAGTGTGGCAATCGACGCAATGGATGGCGTGAATGAAGCCCTGCCTNTGCAAATCGATTCTTCAAGGTTTTCCGTGTTATAGAGGTCTCAAGGCTGGCATTATAGTTCTTCTTATAGTAGATAAAGATGCAGTGGGATTAGTTTGGGCTTGCCTACGGATCAAGCGATGTTCACATTCATTTTTTTTTCTGATCGCTCCAGACCCAGCTCGTCGGGTACGAGTGTCATTTTTCAACCACGGACTCCAGCAATGACCAATTGTTCTTGCATCACGCTCAATGTGTGCACCAATACAACGAGTTTACCAACCACCTTCATACAATCCAATGATACGGCCTCTCTCAAACGCATTCAATTGGCGATACTTAATCCGAATGCGATGTCCAGGCATTCTGTTTACTTTGCATCAGTATTGTACTTTGTAAATGCATGTACTACTGTTGAGTTTAGAGGTTTAGTCAAACGTACAACTTAAACTGTTAAGTGGTAGCCGAGTGTGATTTTCTGATAATTTGCATTTGTTATTTTATGTAGTATATGCATATGCAACCCTTCACTTTTCCAATTGGGGTAGTTTCAATTTGACATAGCGTAATTCTGCCATATTTCCAACTTGGTATAATGTATATGCTTAAAGAAAAAGTTGTTGAAAGAGGAGTTTGGTAAACACATCCATTTAACTTGATAACATGAAGGGTCAACAACCTTGATTAGGGTTTGGCAGTTGGTGACTCTAAAAGGGATGCTCTTTCATGAATCTATTCGAAAATAGATTCCAAATCTGGTCATATTGTTTTTATAGTAAGCTCCTTGTTTAAATCTGTTTTTCTCAAACACTCTGACTGTAATATAAGCACTCCAGTTAGCTACAGGTTATAACTGCACTCAATAGATGTTACTTAATGTAGTAACTATAAGAATACAAACATACTAATGTTTTTCCCGCTTCAAATTCTAATAAAATAGCTTCAGCATAACAACATATAAGGCTGCGTTTATAAAAAACATTAACGGACATGTAGATAGACAGAAACGTTGGACTGAGTAGACAGAATATATAGAATACGCTAATGCTAACGAAGACTTAGATGGTTTTAGAAGTTGGGAAATTCCAACTTTTTGTACGATTCTTTCCGTGGATGATGAATGTTGACTTTGATGCTTGGTTTTTCTTTTTTGACTTCCCCTGTTCCTCAAAGGGAGGGAGTGTATATACCAGCCAAGTCAAGGATGCGAATCATGAATGTGATGAAGGACGAAGACACATTTCTCAGGCAACTGATTTAAATTATATTCATTTGCTTGATAAAAGCTGTACAAATCACAAAAATAAACAAATAACCACAAGCAGTTGAAGCCTTGAGGCTCGCGGGTAAATAAGGAAACTATTAATCACGTGCGGAGATGGCCAATGATGCTTGTTTGTTGTGTACTGTGCCTCGGTTTGTAATCAGCTCCTCAGATGGCAGTACGCCTACTTTCTTTCCAAATGGAATATTCCTACGAACGAGGTAAAGTTGTTTTAATTCGTTAGCGATGTCTGTCTGCATATCCGCTGATGTGCGTATCNACCAGCATATTGTCTAAACCCAGCCTAATTCCCGTAAAAATGGTTTTGTATTGTTTTAATGTTAATTTAAATTATATCATCATGTACATAATTTTTATGTTAATGCATTTGTGGTGCTTTTTGCAGTTCTTTAAATGATAATAATAATCAGTTCTTGTTCTGTTTTACATGTTAGCATCTGTGCCTTACTGCTGTGGCTGTGTATACAAGTTTTATATAAAATGGTGACTGTATAAAATATTTTTGTTAATAAAAAAGATGTACAAATAAATGGGTGAAAATTATTTCTTTTATCACTACTATACCATCACTGTACGTTNAGGACCATTTAGGATTTGCTGCCTCTTTCGAGAATTTTCCCTGCAACCAAAAGTCCCAATTATCTAGGTAAGAGTACCCTTTTTGGTGTATCTAATATAGTCATAAGCCAGATACTTTCGAAGATACTATAACTGAACTGAGCACCAGCAAAGCCGTTTTTTTTTTGGGGGGGGGGTCCCCAACTACCTCAGTGTGAGGCTGGGGGTCCCCAACTACCTCAGTGTGAGGCTGGGAAGGGAAAGATGCCTGTTCATTAACGGGAAAGCAGTGTTCCGTTCTCAAAAATAGCGTAGATGGGTGACAGCAGCTTTGAGGAGAAGCAACTGCTGCTGAAAGTTAACAATGAACTCTGGAAAGAAGCACTAAAAACAAGTTATGTAATTTGGTACTTAATTTGTTATTTGCTTGTTGATCTATTGATTATATAACATTTTCTATAAAAGTGCATGCATTAACCCCCACCTCCCATTACCAAGCACACTATACGTATGCTCACAAACAAAGGCATTAAAACTAACATAACAGTTGAAAATTTAATATGTAGTATTATTTTTTTACAAAAGTACCTTCGCGGTATCTCGAAGTTACTTTTTCAAATAACTGTTATCTTCCCTAGATATTCCTGTCAATGNGGGTTCTCGCTTGCAAAAGGTCCAGGAATTTTGAAACTTGGTAGTTTACTACAGTTAAGTGTCCTGAATAATATGCCATATTTGCAACCTTGTCATCCCCGCTGCTCGTGCCACCATTTTGGATAAATGGCGCAAAAAAACGTTTTCGCCCAATATCTCCTTTCCAGTGCCACCTATGCCAAAAATTGCTTTTGTAGAAATTAAAGACAATAAAATTTCCTACAACCTTTGTATTCAACTTTATTTTGTCAGATAAATATTTTCTAAGTTACAGTGAGGTTAAGTGGGNTGCACATCTGCAATATGCGAAAACTCGCAATTTTCAACTGGAATAATTGTAATATCGACTAATTATATTACCTGTGTATTCATTGACGTCAAAATATCGCATATCCTTTTTGTTTGTGTTTTTAGTTGCAATTTGAAACTCCATATCACTATTTTTCTAAATTCAAAATTTTCAAAGGTAAACATTGATACTTTTTTTTGAAAATTGATGTCAGTATTTTTCAGAATTCAAAACATCACAACTCTATGTTTAGATATAACACGGCATTCTTACTTTCTCCGAAATATAAAGTCGTGGGACTGGATAAAATGCCCGAGGCTTTTAGCCGAGGAAATTTTTCCTGTCCCAAAACTTTATATTTCGGAGAAAGTAAGAATGCCGTGTCATATTTGTTTTAAAGGCCGAGNANTATTCTGTTGTTCCGGATGTAATATTCAATATCACAAAATGCGTCGGTGCAGCACGACATTCTCCGAAATACAAGTGCATTATAACAAAGGAGCCGCCGTGCCGAGGACTTTAAATTGATATATTGGCCATAGTTTGATATTTTAAATCCAATGTCATACACCCCCATTCCAGATCTGAGTTTCTTACATTTTGTCTGTGAGGCCATGTGTACAATAATCACGTCTAGCTACGGAATAAATTAATAACAACACCATGCAATGCTCCACAATGTTTGTCAATCTTTCAGTGACAAGACTAATACTGTTTCATCAACACCCCCTGCCAAAGACTTAAAGTTGATTGCGGGGTAAGATGTAGATGAAGAGCCCAGCCTGACCATTTGATATCATGGTACATTTTAATAAATTGCATGTTTCATAAGATTAACCTGTCATTTAATTATTCCATTGTACGTACTACACCAATTCTTCTTACAAATATCAACTTACAGAGCCCACTGTATACAAAAATTCATTACCTGGATGAAAACGAAAATTAATATGTATAGCAATTTATTATTTAATTTAATACAACTTTTAAAGATATCTAAATACAGACAATAAAAATATTCTTGTGCCTTTGCTCCAAGAATTACATAAATGTGAACGATTGGACAAGAATACCCTCTCGTATATTTCATTTTATACTATAAGGAAAACTATTGGTAATCAAATAACAAAATTATAATTCCTGAAAATATTGTTTACCATGTCTTTGTTTGGTCTCAATTCCTATGGATAAAGATTTTGTTTACGAAAGTCTATACTGTATGTAAAAGGTGGACAGTAAAATACCTAGCATTTATCATTTACAGCAGTGTATTCAAGACTGTAGTCAGACTTTTTTGTTGGTTTCTTCTCCTTCATCAATCATCTGAGTGAGACAATTGAACAGGTCAGTATCTTGAGAATCACCTTCAAATAGTTGCNAATTGTTTTCCAAAACGCCCAGATCCACTGGATTGTTCAGAGTTTCACTATTACAGGTATCACTGGTATCTCTCNGGGCAAGATCCATAGGCTGCGATATGAACCTTAAAAAGAGAATTCACTGATATAATGTGTGCATATCTTAACTTTGCAGGGAGCTTAAATGCACATATTTTTGTTACTGTACATGATTAATGATTATCTATGGAAATGCGACAGGTTAAACACAAAACAGTATTCCACGACAACATCAAAATAGTGTCCACTTATGCTGATTCAGGCTTTACACTGTAATTTTGACTTGTGTCATCCTTACATGGTCAAGCATTTCACCCACACAACCACCTATTACTGTTCTATGTTTGATCAAGTTTCCAAACTGGAACTTTCTACTGTCATTTGTTTCCCCTGAAATTTACAATATTCAAAACATCAAAACAAAGGTTCATAAACTTTAATTATCAGTCTACTTGTGTGTTCACTTTTGGCTCTCGCAGTGCTTCAAGTAAAAAATGGGTGTGGAGTTAATTGTTTTTGAGTGGCTGTGTGCAAAGAAGGAGTATGCGTTTGATTCTGTGACCAGTATTGATTTTAAAATACAATTCAAAACCATGTTAAGGAATGTAGTCATTGACTGTACTTTGACACTTCAGTACGGTATTTATTAAAAATGATATGTTTTTTGACATCCTATCAATATCTTTTTTGTCAATGGGGATGTTTAATAAGTTTTATTAATTTTTGTACATTTATGGTAAAGACGACCAAACAAAGCAGACTTGGATCTTTTGGCCACCAAAATGGCTACATGTATAGCCGCAAGTTAGCATTTCATTGAANAGAAATATACAGTGCATTTCTACTGAAGTTCTTTAGTGCCTACATTATAAGAAAAAAAATCTGTTTAAACCCATCTCAACACCTGGTAGCCTCCCCAGACAGCACGTAAGCTTACGGAAAGCTTAGCTTTCGCTTGATTTTGGCTAGCCGCGGTAACTTGAAATTACAAGCCTACCGCAAACTTAACTTAAGCTTGACGCGGTAACTTCGAAATGACAAGCCTACGGCAAACTTAACTCAAGCTTGATTTTGGCTTCCCTCGGTAATAGATAGCCATGACAAGTTTGTTGCAAGCTTGCCACGACTAGCACAAAACAAGCTGGACAAGTGTAAACTTCGTTGCTTGAATCAAGCTTGCTGCGAGCTTTAAGCTTGTCATGGCAAACTTGCTGTAAGCTTATTGGCTTGACATGGGAAGTTTGAATCAAGCTTATTATGCTGTCTGGGTCATCTTCTATTACAGNGTTGCTGAAAGGTAACACTCAAAGTCTAGACGAGAATACTTATACATAAATGTGAATTAAATACATACGAGTTTTCATCAATTTTTTCAGTGTGAATATAATATTAGTTACTCATTAATTTAGTTAAAGAGGAAATGCAATAGTGTTTATAATGCAGGTAAACATATTTTTGTGCAACATACGAAGTCTGTTCGAAACGTTCTCGAATTGTCTTTATAAAACAGCACAAATTGCACTTAGGAGCTAATCACACTTAACAGCTTCAAAGTATTCCCCGTACCACAAATAGACTGCTCCCATAATTTGTTCCACATTTGGAAGCCGTTCTGAATTGCTTCTTTACCTAGCTCAACAAGATTTCCTTTATCTCCTCTAAGGTGCCAAAACTTTGATGTTTCAACTTGGGGAACAGGAAAAAGTGTGCTGATGTTAGTGGGCAGGATGGTCGTGGGATGACTCAAGTACAGGTTTGTGAGAGTTAACCATGAAGCACTCACCAGGGTTCCCACAAAAAAAAAATTGATCAAGTTCCCTGAGTTTTCCAGGTGCAACAACAGATGATTTCCAGGTGTAATATTTTAAGTTATATTTAAGAGTAAACAACCCAACACTACTGTTATATATGCTTTCGGGGTAGTATGATCTCAAACCCCAATGAGCAACTATATAT